>VDFB02182239.1:0-36942 GCA_007258455.2 Sequoia sempervirens
GAGTGAGTGAGCCATTTACATATTATTCTTTTATTCTTCGTCAGTTAAATATTTAGTTACCCATTTACCATTAGCAGAAATGACCCAAGAATTTAATAGAATGGACTACTCATATAATACCTTGCATTATGGAGCTCAATTCTCTGATATATTACTACTTATCAAATCCTTTGTGAATAATTGTAAACTTATGACTCCATTTAATCATTTAATTGATTTTCTTGAATCAAAGTAAAAACATAGACACACAATTGAACAAATTATGAAAAGAAGAATGATAACATCATTAGCATTTCATTCAAAATTCACTCAAATCCACATAAGGAGTAGAATTATACGTTTATTCATGCTTATAAGTCATATATGCATACAATTTAAGATAATTTGCGTATATTCATCCAAAAACAAAAATAGGCTATCTATTCTATTCCTATCTTTCTACCCATATATTCAACTCAAAACCTAGCTAGAGCTTTCATCAGTTCTCTCCCTACAAATGAGCCTTGAATTCCTTTTTATATGACAAGGGAGCAACAAGCCTCGGCCTCAAATGTAATTTCACCACAAATTTTTATTTGAAAAAAATCTCCATTGCATTTGACTTTCATTTCAAAACTTCCCACACGTTGAATCTGCAAAACATAGTGCATGAACTAGGGAAAGCTAAAGTTGTAACTACCATCAGAAAAGGGAACACAAATTGTCATCAAAATACCCTTTGTTGCTATCCATAAAAAAAACCAGGCAACCAAATTGCCACGAAGGCACACAATCGACATCAAAATGTGCCACACACACAGAACCAACACCACCAACAACAACAACATCATCAACACAAAATTTTACATCCCACACAGCAACTTCTTATTTACCCGCCACCCTTCCCTTACCAACACTCAGACCCTGGTATACACACCTGCTTCTAGTTGTTGCTAGAGGAGGAGAGGAAACCTCAGCATCCTCTTCTTTCTTGTCCTTGCCCAATATGGTTCTAGTTTGTCTGCTTGGGGTTTTAATAGCCAATGGCACCACAGATATCACTTCCTCATCAAAGGACAGATATCTTTCTACCCATATATTCAACTCAAAACCTAGCTAGAGCTTTCATTAGTTCTCTCCCCACAAATTAGCCTTGAATTCCCTTTTATATGACAAGGGAGCAACAAGCTTTGGCCTCAAATGTAATTTCACCACAAATTTTCATTTGAACAAAATCTCCATTTCATTTGACTTTCATTTCAAAACTTCCCACACGTTGAATCTGCAAAACATAGTGCATGAACTAGGGAAAGCTAAAGTTGTCGATACCATCAGAAAAGGGAACACAAATTGTCATCACAATCCCCTTTGTTGTTATCCACGCAAAAAAACTAGGCAACCAAATTGTCACGAAGGAACCACAGCAACTTCTTATTTACCTGCCACCCTACCCATACCTACACTCAGACCCTGGTATACACGCCCGCTTCTAGTTTTTTCCCAATACGGTAGACCCTCAGCCTCCTCTTCTTTCTTGTCCTTTCCCAATACAGTTCTAGTCTGTCTTCTTGGGGTTTTAACAACCAATGGCACCACATATATCACTTCCTCATCAGAGGGAAGACCGTGATTGAAGTGAGGTAAATACCGACAGTAGTCAGAGTCGGTCTCGGTTACATCATTAGAAGTGTTTCTCGTAAGGTCAATGGGCGAGTGTTGGCATCTAGAGGAGCCATTCCCATACCTTATTTTCCTACCAACACTAATAATAGAGCACACCGACTGCTTGCCTTTATCATCTACCAGTTGAGCAGCAACGTCCTGGAATTGCAACCTTCTACTACATCTAGTGGGCACAAGCCTGGGCTTGTCAGCCAAAGCACCTTCCTGAATAGTAGGACCGAGCTTTTGTGAGCTCAAACAAACAGACCTCCTTACTAACTTACTCATTTTCTCTTGTCATACAAGCACTCAAACTTGATTAGACTCAGCCCACAAAGTGCTCTAACTCCTACAAGAATGACACTATTAGCAGTTAATTCCTCTTGTATTTATTGTGCGAGGTAATGGCAACCTTCATAAACGCTTAGTAAAAATGCATGTGCAAACATGGCAATTTGGTGGCGTATGTACTGTCACAATTTAACTTGAGTTGCATCAGAATCCGCAGATCACCCTTCATGATTGCCAACAACAACATTTTCACACAGATTGAGATCGACGTGACTACACAAGCAAGGAATAATTCATTAATGCTTCACTATTTGTACGATAAAATGACTACCATGTGTCATTTTCCAACTTTGAATATTGCCCACTAATCTCCTAAAGAGTTGGAAGATCAAATGGTTTATCTCGGGCTAACTTAGTTTGACATCCAACGAAGCATCATTCACCTTCCTCATGACTAATAACATTAATCCATCTCAAAAACCAACTACCATGTCGACAGGTCCTATGCACTTTGCAAACTGAATGGTTGGAGCTACGTATCACAATCTCGTTGACCTCACAGCTTTTAACCAACCTTCATCTTCCTCCTGCGAGCTAGCAGGGAATAGCAGAGATTTACATTAGCTTTTGATCTTGGTTGTTGATCTAAAACCATGGGTTATGAGCTCAATAGTGGAGATTGGGCCCCACATTCCATACAGGACACACATCTTCCCTTTGTTGACCTTGCACCAAATAACAGGGTGACACCTTAGGTAAGCGAGTTGGTAGGGTACGTTCGAGATCTTCTCCCATTTCTTCAAATCTGAAAAACCTACACATTGCACGGTTAGTATTTAATGAAAGGCTTTGGCTAATCCGTTGGCGACATGACCACTGGGGTTAATGTCTTAGGCTTACATCACCGGATTAAAATTAAAACCCAACTTTGATTTTAATACTTTATTTCCTCCATAGGGTTTTATTCCCTAAGTCTCAGTTGGCCCCGTGTTTCATCTTTTAAAAAACAACTTATGTCGTTGTTTACCATTGGCCTAGTGATGTCCCCTCGTCCTTTTTAATGAATGTTTTATTTTGCAGAAGGGATTGAATTCACACTACCGTTGATCAAATTTCCTTCAGATATCAATGGTTGCCCGCCATCACATGATTGGAAGCTGCAGTATTTTTATCAATTGTGATATCGCAGGCAGGCATCACGTGTCCTTCTGGGGGATGAAATTGCCCTGCCTTATGTCTCTGGTCTTTCATGGTGTTAGAAAATTCCTAAGGTTGGGGTTTTAGCTTTTCCTATATGTAAAACCCTTATATTTTCTTTACGCCTGGGTTGGGATCTTTTTTGTTGTTACCTTTTTGAAGGGTTTTAAAATGACTTATGTCTTATCGGCTCATCTAGGCCAGGCCCCTTTTTTTTAATTTTATCTCCTCCACTGGGTTTTATTTTTCCCTAAGTCTTGGATAACCCCGTGCTTCATCGTTTTTAAAACAACTTATGTTGTTGTTTGTCATCCGCCTAGTAATGCCTACTTCTCCTTTTAATGAATTTTTAATTTTGTAAGGGTTGATTTAGTGATGTCATTGATCTATTTCCTGCATATATCAATAGTGCCCGTCATCCCGTGATCGGGAATTGAAGGATCACGAAATCACGGGCGGGTGCCACGTGTCCTATCTGGGGGATCAAGTTTGTGCTATCGTTGACCAGCTTCCATTTGATCTGACCTGTTCCCCGCCATCCCGTGATGGTGCTTGGGTTGATTGTGAAATCACGGGCGGGCGCCACATGTCTCATCCGATGAAGCCTAAAGAGTAAAGCAAACACTAGCCAGCTTTAAATGTATTAAGGGGTAGATTACTAAAGTTTTCTCGAGATGCACATGTTCTAAATCGACGGATATGTTATAATCTCGCTGGAAAATCTACTCGAAGGTTAACGACATGGTTGGCAACTATGTTAAAGGAACGAGATCATTGATGCTTAGGATCAACGGTTGCCCGCCATCGTGCGATCAGAAGTTTTAGGATTGCGATATCGCGGGCAATCGCCACATGGACTTCCTTCATAGTGTATGGTAAGGTGGGCCCCTTATCATCGTGTTGGCAATTGTGTCAGCTTTTTTTGAAGGTGGTCGTCGATGATTTGATCAAGCTGAAGAATCGATGGCTCAAATTTAAATCTACATCAAATATGGTTGGAGTCATTCATGCAACGCGAAATTGAGCTTTAATGGCAGATGAGACACTTGTTGGCGTGATTTGATTGACAATAAAAATAATTTTCCTGCTTGGTCTATATCACAAAGCATTCAACTATTTTGCAGAGCAGTTTCAGAGCCAAAGGTAGAATTGCGAGTTTCTGCAACCAAAATTTGGGAGTTCTGCGAACAAAGCCGTGAGTTTATTTTTTGTGCCTCCCGGTCATGTTGCATTTGAATTTGGGAAAGGATTAGCTAGATGTGCTATGAGCTTGTTGATGAATGTGTTAGGGCTATAGTTTAATTATAGTTGTGATAAATTACAATGTTTTGTCCTATAATTTTCTATCTCTGGTTAGTCCTAACTATCTAAATTATAACATTGTAAAGAAGCCCTAGTTTGTCTGAGATGGCACCACCCAAGCAACATTCTGGCCATACTAAGTATTTGAAACCAAACCTGTATGATGATTTCCTAGATCAATTTCCCTTGTCATCAAATGATAGGAGGAAGGGATTGGTCCTAATGCGAGGGAAAATCTTTGGGGAAGGGTTAGTGTATAATTGCTCCAACATTGTCGATGCTAGGGTTCCCCTCACTAGCTTGGAATTGTTCAGATTGTGGTATGGATAGAGGAATTTGCCTCACCCTTTTTCAAATGGATGGATGTATGATATGGGGAAGTTGGTGGTACCAAATGTATTCCCTAATGTAGACCTGCTTAGGGCAGTGGATGCAAGATATAACCCTATTACATGGATAATCAGGGACAATGATGGAAAGGTTCTATTAAGCTAAGCATTAACAGAGAAGAGGTCCAACATATTTTTGACTTGAGTGAACCGAGCGAAGACTTGGTTCCTATCAACCTTGAGGAAATGAAGCAGGAGTATGCAAAGCTGAAATCTCTTTTTAGAGCAAGGTTGCTTCCACCTCATCTAGGTAGGGCAGGAGGTTCAAACTTTCATATCAGCCCCAGTGATCAGGAACCTTTCAAATTAAATTGTTTTGCAAACCATTTCTTGGCCACTTTCTATTCTTTATGTCAAATTTTGGGTTTCAGTCCTGGTACACTAATGCCCATTGCTTATATGTTCATGGGGGTCCAAATACAACACCCTAACTTCTCTGTGACCTATGACTTCGCTTCTTTCTTAGCTGAGAGGATGCATGAAGGGTTGTCAAAGCTGCAAAACAATGATACTGACACTCAATTCTTTTGGTATTCTATGCTAATGCATATGTTTTTGTTTAAGAATGTTGACTTTTTCTCTGAGAGGATGAAATTAAGGCAATCAGTTGATCGAGAAAGATTGCCAGTACAGATATGGGCTGCAGATTTATCTTGTAATAAGAAAAGCACTAATTATGTGCAATTTGATAATTGGTTTGCTTCCAGATTAAGGGCTAGATTAATGGTGAATATACCTAGGATCCCTGAGGAATTACATGATTTCCTCAGGCCAAAGGAGAGGAAGCCAGAATTGAAGGTTTACCATAATTGGGGTGACATTATCCCCTACCCAGTCAACACTATCTTGAGATTATATGGTTTTTAGGGAGCCCCTCATAGACTGCCATACAATGTGCCACCAAGAGTGGGATTTGCAGAAGTTATGTGGCAGATAGGTTGTATTCATGAGGACAACCTCACTGGAAGGGGTAAGGGAACATTTTTCCCAGATTATACAGTGGTGTCTTATTTTTTATTTTCAAAAGGGAGGTTGGATGCATTTTGATAATTTCTTTGATGATTACCATTTGAGGTGTGGACCAAAATGGCAGCATGATCCTGAGGGTTTCTTTGCTCTTTTTAGACAAAGAATAAAAGCTGGAAAATTTGTGCATGAGTTCAATTTCCCTGAAGAATTGATTAGAAATGAATTTGATTTGAATAGATAGGAGTTGAACAAGGAGAAATGGATAGCTTATGGTAAGCTACTAGATGTGCACAAAATGGATCTGAAATATGATCCACTGTTGGAGTTCAGTCCCCACCCTAAGAAATTTGATTTTCTGATGGGAAAATTCAAGGAAATTATGGGCACATTGAAGACAAAAAAGGTAAATTTAGAATTGAGTCTGGGTGTACAAGAGAAAGGTGCTAGACCAATTGAAACAAGACCAACATAATAGCCTATGGAAAGGTGGCCCATTTACAGGAGGAAAAAGGATAGTAGCAGTGATAAAGAAGTGGACAGAAAAGGAAAACAGATTATGAAAGTGTCTCCGCAACCAAGTCCAAAATTCAAAGTGCCTAGGGCAATCACAATTATTGATTTAGAATCATCACCATAAGACAATCCCTCATCACCACCATCCGAGCCAAGCCCTAAGAGGCACAGAATTGATCAACCACAAGAGGATCTGATGGATGAGATTATTGTTACTGATCAAGACATGCAAGTTGATATGCCTTTCCCTCCTAGGCCAGCTAAATTAGTTTTATATGATTTAGATATGAAAGGTAAAAGTGTACAAGATGCAAGAATGGAGGCATGCAAGGAGTTTCTAGATGACAATAAATTTGTAAAAACTCTTGTATTCTTTCAATTGGTATGGAGGATGAAGTTTGAAGAGTATCAAGATAAATGTAGGCAGAGGAGAGAACTAAGGCCTAACAGGTCAGACCAGGAGAATGATGAGGAGGTAAAAGCTGAATTAATGGAAGAATTCAAAAACATCACTCCTGAAGAAAGAAGAAAACTAGTCTGTCAGGCTGGTGTATTAATTATGCCTGAATGGGACATTGCAGATGCAGTAGCCTTTAATCCTATTATGAAGTCTAAGAATCCCTTTCAAGACTCTGAAGAAGAGATCAAGGAAACATTGCAAAACTATGCTTTCAATGAGGAATATGAAACTCTGGCAATTTAGGCATTGGCCCCACAAGGGAGAAAACCAGATGTTTCTGATATTAATCCAAATTTCAATGGAGGATTGATAATAAAGAGATCTTTAGATAACTCAACCACTAAGGCCACTAATTCGACTGTGAATGTGGAAAAATTGGCCCAAAAGACTGCTAAAAGGGAGGAGCTAAAAGGAAGAGCTTAATGGAAAAATATAACCTTTTGATTCAGGAGTATAGCAAGATGCAGCAGAAAAATGTTGAGTTGCAAACTAAAGTGGAGAGGTTTAGGTATAAGCAGATTGGGGAGACATCAAGTGCTCCAGGAACCAGTACATTACCTTCCAAAACAAATTTAGTGCCTCCTGCTTTTCCAATTGTTTCCACACCAAGATCTCCCAGTCAGAATCATATCCTCACCCTTTCTTTAGAGGAAGTTGAAGAAGAAACAGAGTGCTTTATCAATCCTACAAAGAAGCAACTCTTGCAAAAAATTGATGAATTGCAGGCATTATTAAAGAAAAGTGAGGAGGGATCTCTCTTAAAGCAAAAGAAAATTTTTACTACTATTTTGAGGCATTTAAATGAAAATTTTGATAGCAAATTGCTATCTATACATTCTTTATATTCTTTGTTGTTAGCAGAAATAAAGAATATTGATAGGGATCAGGAAGTAGTGATACCAATAATTGAAAATTGGATCCCTAGGGCCAGTGATCTGGATATCATGTATAAGGCCTCAAGGTTTGATATAAATAATAGGCCCCAATCATTAAAGCCTACTCATGTGTTAGTAAAATCATTGCAAGGTTTTCAGACCTTACCAAATGACTTGAGTAGGAAGATTAGGGAGCTGGTGAAGAATTTCAATGATTGGGGTAACACATTGTTACCTGATATAATTGATGAGCAAGGGAAAATCAGGTCATTTCAACAATGGCAAGATCAAGCAAGTGAGGCCATCAATGATCAAATCAATTCAATTTGTGATGACTCAGACTATGATTTGTTGGTGAGCTGTATAGACAAAATCATTAGTACCAGCTCATTTTTGGAATCTTTTGAAAGGGATGCGAATCAGGTAGCTGTAAAATACACACCTTATAATACCAAGGTGGATGAGGTACTTAATTTTGATTGGT
The DNA here is from genome assembly GCA_007258455.2 of Sequoia sempervirens. NCBI lineage: Eukaryota > Viridiplantae > Streptophyta > Pinopsida > Cupressales > Cupressaceae > Sequoia > Sequoia sempervirens. The sequence continues at coordinate 8,122 of VDFB02182239.1, forward strand.
CGACTGATCATGAGTACCAGAATTGGGTAACTAAATATTTGACTGAGGAGGAGTAAAAGGAGTGAACTACTAACAGGTGGCAGATCAAATGTTGTGGTTGCAATAGTTCCAATTTTGTGTTGACAGCTTTCTCGATGTGATTTTCTTGTGGTTTTTTGCATCAACGTTCCTCAGCTGATATGATGAACAAGAATATTTTTCAAGGTGGTGGTTTTTGTAACAAATTTTGGAATATCACCAAGTGCTCCAATTGACTGGTGACAAGTGTACTTTCTGGCCCAGTGCTTGTTTGCTCCTTTATTTTCTATAAGAAGGATTTCAAGGCCAGAAGTATGGGTTAGCAAGTTAGATAATTTTTGTCGAGTCTAGGTGAAGTTGCAGAGTGAATTGTAAAGTCTGATAGTTTTAGAGAAATGCAATTTAAGTTTTGATTCATTATGTAACAGGTTTTGAGTTCATAGAGATTTAATGTTTTATAACAATACTAGCATTTGAGTTGAAATGAAAATTCAAGCTCATGTCTCTCCATTGTACATGCATATCTAAACTTTGAATGAAATAACTAAGGGTTGTTTTATCCATCTCACTATTGTGGTGTGTATGATTCTATTTTAGCTTTAATTCAAGGAATTAATTAAAATGCTTGAATGGGATTATAGGCGGATATGTGTTGTATAAGGATTTGGTAAGTAGTCCTAGGTTAGAATGCATACTGATCAAATTGTAATGCAATATTGTCAGGATCTTAGATGTGATGTATTAAATTTGTTATAAACCTCTAGATGCTTATGAATTTGACTCCTGTAATGGATATATGGCACTTATCTAAGTTGTAATTATTAGTGTAGTTCAGTATTTGTTTGTCTTTTCTTAGAGCTTGCTAAAAATTTCAAATCATTGACTATCTTATACAATGGATTTTGTTTAGTTATCTCACACTCCAGATAGTTGATATTGTCTATAAACAGCCAATTCTAGTTGATATTATCTTATCGTGTTGAGCTATTAAGTGAGATCATCTGCTATTGTTAATGTTGTTTATAATAATGGTGCAAAGGTTGTAAACACATTAAGGGATCACCCTCTGGAGTCTTGAAAATCCTGAAGTGTAGGAGGCTTTTAAAGTCCTCATCAATTGGTCCAAGTCCTTCGAGCTGCCTTCGATTGGAATTGGCAATTCCATAGGTAGATTAGAAGACAAACCTGGTTACATTGTAAAAAGAACCAACATACACGTCAACCATTGAACAACCACCTCTACAACTGAATTTTTAATCTTTTATGATCACATGAAACATAAAACACACTATTGAAATGTTTTAATTTTTTGACCTTTCAAACATTAAAAAGTACATCATTAAATTAATTATGTAATGGCATAAAAATTAAATACATCATGAATTAATTATGTAACCACATAAGTCAAATATAATTCTATCAAGAAATTAATATCAAATAGATAATATAATCACATAACTTATACATTTCAATGTCATTGATCTTCTTCTTCATCCAACTCTTTATCGTATCATCCGATCCAAATTCGACATTGTAAGGATTGGTCATATCATCATCATCGTCATCGATATCAGTTTTGATAATGTCATCATCCACACGGATATCATCTTCATGAAAATTAACTCCTACATCATCATGATCTAGTTCCTCCTCTTCGACATCTTCGTCAGGGACATCATCAACTAACTATTGATCCTAATCATCATCTACATCATCTTCTAGTTCTTCAGTATCTTCTTCTTCCACCACATTATACTTTACCGGCCTTCCTCTTGGATTATGTCTAACAAAAAATGACCAACCCGGTTTACCTGAACCTCTTGAGTAAAATACCTACTCACATTGGCTTGGAAGAACATAGGGCTCATTTCCAGCTCGCTCGATCAACCTTGTATTAACCATGGTAAATCCATTATCATGTTCAATAATAGTTCTCTCAGGATCATTTTCATTCAATCGTAGCTTGTACCATAGGATGATGAACAAAATTAATCTGAAGGACTTAAAGTCACACTCAAGTATATCATCCAAAATCCCATAGTATCGATTTTCTGAGACTTTTGGATGTATGTCGCTTCTAGATGAAACATTAGTCACCTAAAAGACTATAGTTATACTAAAATCACAAGTTTTCTTCATGTCATCCAACATTTTGATTCAAAATTTATGACCATTGCACCACATAGCCTTGTGGTGTTTCACCTACAATATGTCAAACATATAAAATTATTGCAATATCGTCGGTTGATAAACATATTTATTCTTGGTCGAATGTATGAAAGAAAATAATCTCGATATATATACATCAATATACTTGAAAATAATTAAATAATATGGGTGATTAATATATTTATACGTACCTATTTATCTCTTAAACCATATGCTAAATCAATTTCCCTTTGTGTAACATTGGAATCTCCATTACGATGAGCTTCTTTAACCAATGAAGCCACACCTTCCCATGTTAATCGTGATCAGATTGTTGACATCATTCAATCCATACCGTTATCCAATCAAGATTGTTGGTGACATGCAAATGTAGTGCATCCCACTCTCGACCAACTGTATCAAAAAAAAAAAAAATCACAAACGACGTATAATTAGTTAAATACCACAATATATGACCTTAACTTATAATTGATGTATATTGAAGATTAAAAATTAAATAAGTACAATATACATAAAAACCATATGTAAAATGTATTCTAATTAATCTTCATGGCCATCTTATAATTACCTCTCACTTTCCTCAATCTACCTTTCCCCATCAGGTACTCCCCTTCGAATTTGTTAATGGAGTTGGGATCCCAAATGCAATCTACATGGATCTTTGCTACAAAATTAGGAAGATATTCACTAATGTACACCATGGTCTGGTATACCATATATCCTTCCACCATAGAACCCTTAGGATGTGCTCTTTGTCTAACCAAATCCTCCAAAAAATTCAAGTGTCTCTCAACCATCCACATTGACCTTGTGTGTACAGGTCCACACAATTCAATCTCCTCAACTTGGTGTATGAGGTAGTGTTCTTGTGCATTGAAAAATGTTGAAGGTAGACACTTTTGCATTTCACACATTAGATGAGGAATTTTTCTCTTCCAATAATTTATATCTTCTTTATGGATTTCTTTAGATGACAGTCATCTACAAGTGATTCAAGGCACAAATATATTAACGAAATTTAACAAAAATATACAATATATTATATAACAAGTAAAACAAATAGAAATTATAAGATGTATACAATGAATTGAACAAATCTTGCTACTTACCTCATGTATTTTCCAAGATCATGTATAACTTGTTTGACATTGTTGTCAAAGTTGTCTAGGAGAGATAGAGGTAGAACGTACTGCAACAATTATAAAATGATCTTTTCATTATTTTTCCAAAAGTAGTAAACACAATACACTGAAAAGTACATGCATTATACAAGTGTATATATATACCAGAATAATTATCTTAATGAAGGTATGTCAATCATCCGTTTTCATCCCTGACCCAAATTCACCTTTCTTTGTTATTATATTGTTTATGTTTGCAGCAAATCCTATGGGAAATTCATTTTTTTGTATGAATTTTTTTATAGCATTGCTTTGCTGCTCTATTAATAACCAAGGAAGGGCACTTATATTAATTTGGTCTCCATCGCTATTTAATTGAATGACATTTTTCATTGCATGATTGGCTTCCTAAATGTCACTACAAATTTTGACAATTTTTTCTTTGTCATGCCTTCCATCCAATATTTTTCATAACATTTATGTTATATTCTTTCCGATATGCATTGTATCAAACAAATGCAAAAAAAATAGCTTCTTATAGTAGGGAAACCTACTAAATTGTATAGGATAACTTTTCAGTCCTTGTGGAAGTCGGCCATTAATGCCTTGATGACCTTCATGAATCATATAATTTAAACAAATTAACAACAACAATCATTGTCAATTAAAACATGAGTAAACACAACACAATATAAAAATATAAATTCAAAACATATCATATATGATAGATAAACAATTTGATCCGATGTATAACCTTGATGATTAATTCTATTATATTCCAACTTCCATAGGCGAGGTGTCATTTTTCGTGGTTTTGATGTAGTCTCCTCTTTCCCATTGAAAACATGTTTTTCAGTAGTTTGATACTTATGATTTCTATGGAGGAAGTGTCTATACTCATCAAACACCTGCTTTCCTAAACTTTTTGAACGACAAGATTTCATATTTGGACCACAAATTGGACATGAAAATTTTCCCTTTGCTTGAAGACCTGCAAGATCATATATAATTGGATTAAATATGTCAATTTTTTTAATTATATATAATGAATAGATTATTTTAAAAACATGCATGATATCTACTTCATCAAATTAAATATTGTTAAAGTGCAGTCGAACGTTATAACATACCACAAAAATGTGTTAGCCCTGGGGCATCATGAATTGTCCATACAAGCATTGCATGGAATTGAAATTGTCTTTGTCCTATTGGTCTAGAGATGTCATACATAATGACGCCATTTCATAACTTTAGTAACTTGTCGATAAGAGGCTTGATATATACATTCATATCTTTAACTTGGTACTTACCTTGTTGAATGAGCATAAACATTACATAATTATTATAACCATTTTACTGCAATATATATAAATTAATGTACATGACTATTGAATGAAAAAAATATGTCATTATGCAACAAATAAGACAAATGAGATGCTACTACGTTAAAGAAAAATTGATGTAAACAAATACCTGGAACAATCATTGACAACATTATGTGCTCCCTCTTTATTGACATCCATAGAGGAATGTTATTGTTGATAAAAAAAATAGGCCACACTAAGTAAATAGATCTCAGCTCTCCAAATAGATTAACACCATCCACTCCTAATGAAAGTCTGAGATTACGAGGTTCTTCTTTAAAGTGTGGCCATTTTTCCTCCATGTCCCTAAATGCATAACCATCCGCAGGCATTTGAAGAATGCCATCTCCACTTCTATTCTATGCATGGTAATCCATAAATTGCGCTAAGCTTTTGCACCTAAATAATCGTTGCATATGTGGAATAATGGGAATATAACAAAGAACCTTGGCAGGAGCACCTTTTGTGGACCAGTCAGTTCGTGTCTCACGATGATATGACATTCTAGGCATTACATTGCAAATTTATATTATTTATGATATATAATATGATCATTGAGATATGCATCTATTGCTTGATACTCTATTCTGATAACTTTCATAATGCCAGATAAATCTTGGTATGAGTGAGGTAAAATATTTGATGGTGGTAACAAAAATTCACCAATCAATCTACAACAAAAAATAATTTGTTCATATAAAGAATATTAATGGTATATATTTCATCCTTTATTTACTAGTGATGAACTAACAACAATTAAAATAGATGAAAAAAGATGACATATATGACATACCTTAACATCCGTGAGATTGCTATGTTTGATAAACCATTCATAACCTTCAAGTTCAGCAACAACAATACAGCAAAGAGAAGAGTTGTTTGGGAGCCTTCATAAAGGGGCTCGTATGCCTTCTCAAGTACAGGTAAATCATGAACATCATCAAATTCATCTTGATCATCATGATCAACTCTGCCACCTAAATGTGTCATGGATCAATATATTTGTACCATCATCTTCAACTATTTTTTCTGGTGCATGATCATCTTCCATAGGATCATTAACGTCATCTTTGATATTCACAGCTCCATGTTCCTCTGCTTACAAAACCACATTCTCTGAGGCGTGATAATCCATATCTGTCACCTAGAATTGCCCCACCTTTATAATAATGATAGACACAAATAAACCATGATCATGATCAGAAGTGATATATATATATATATAATGTTAAAATGATATAAACATTTACAAATTCAATCAATATAAACACATATAATGAACAACTTACCAATATGGACGATAATCATGCCCTTCAACGTGACCATCAACGCACCACAATATTTCTATTGTTGTGATTGAAACTCATCGTCTTTAAGCCCTTGCAATTATTGCAAGGACAATAACATTTTCCATCACCCTTTCTTTTCAATTTAGCCCACAATCTATCAAGTGTCTCTTTATTTTGTTCTGGACTAATATTATCTGACATGATTTTTCTTTACCAAGCTTGACTATTTAGATCTTCAAAAAATATCAAACTCACACTCTAATAATTTTTGTTCATAGACAAGTAACATAATCTAATAATTCTGATATTTTACACCAAAAAAATTTGGCATGCAACCACCCCTGCAAAAGAGAAGATAGTCTAAAGTTAATGACCCCAAAAAACACTTTAAAATGCTAATTCCAAAACTTATTAAATTTTGATTTTACTATGATTTCCAACTGTTAAGACTCTTAAAATCAGAATATTGAACTTGATCGCAAACTTCCTACAATGATGGAAGTAGCGAGCTAGTAAGAGCAAGTGATCCATTCCTAAAGAGCAACAAGTTGGAATCATCATTGCTAATTTCAATACGGATTTATTCTTTTAGTTAAAGATGCAATGTGTCACTTCTTATGACGAGCTTATCCCTAGGGCCCTCAACATTAATAGATCCCTAATAAAAAACAACAGAAGCATTGGTAACAGCATGATTAGCATACAAACCCTAGGCCTCCGTAGAAACATAAACAATAACTATAGCGGATTAGTGAGGTTGCAATAGTAGAAAGATTGAGACATTGTAGGTAATAACAAAATCTTGCAATCTAAATATTGTATCCAATAACAAGCACACTATAAAGCTTAGTGACATTTGTAAATGCAATCTACAGTAAGAAGAATGACAGTCACTTGAGATGTGATAGTCAAAAAGAGGTTGAGCAGTGACAAGATAATAAAGCTCAAACCTTGCATAGTAAAGTGGATATTTTAACAGTGAGTTTCCTTACCCCCTTGCTGACCTTAAGGGTTTTTCAAATACTTTTGGTAGTGTTAGACAAGGCAAATGCAATCAGGGAATGACTGTCCAAATGAAGTAATAGTGGTAATCATAGGTTCAATGTTTCTTCTTAGCCATTAATATATAATGGAGGTAGTGGATTTCATGTTTGAGCAGTGTTTTGAGACTCATCAAAGATGGGAGGATAGTGAATAATACCTTGTGGACTGTGAAGTAGTGTCAATAAGGTTGAAGGATCTTAAGAACTACAATACCATGAAACAATGAGTCCCTTGTAGTAAGTAGGCAGTCAATAGGGCATAGTTTGATTTTATAGAACGATGCTCATGAAAGGAATCTTCAAGTGATAGTAAGTGAATTGTTTGAGATTGCAGCTGAGGGTGCAATACCCAGTCTTAAAGGAAGTTAGCAAAGCAGTAAATGTGCAAAAAAATCAAATCATACACAACAAACAATTCACAATGTTATCTTACATAATGCATTGAGTTTGAAGACAAAAATCTCATTGTATCTTCAAGATGAAAGTGCTGACCTTAATGGTCAATTACTGGAAACCATGATTTTAAAACATACTATTGTGCTTATGGATGCAACATTTTAAGCAAGGTAGTGAGTGGTGGTTTGGAACAATGGAAGGTATGAAGGACTTGCTTTATATGCATACTATGCAATCTAGCTTAAGACACTGTTCTTAGAAGAGATTGAAAGTGGATTATGGAACTCAAGGGTTACCATGAAAACGATTAAAGAAAAGACTAAAATCTATTTAAAATCCATGGTCATGAAGATATTAAAGATGTCGCATGCAAAACCCTAGTAGCTGGAGTAATGAATACAGTGCCAAAGAGGATAGTGTGTTGGGGCAGATTTAGGAGATCTCCACATTATCTAATTAAAGGGAAATAAATCATTTATTTATTTATTTAATTAAAAGAAATCATTCTAAACCCTATATAGGATACATTGATACTTCAAAAGCCTCTGAAAGAATTTGAGATTATGCAAATATATGTCAAGTAACATTCATAAGGTTTAGAAAATCTTGATCACTCTCTAGAATAGCCCATTAAACATGGGTTGTGCTTGAATGCACTACATAATTGATATAACACAACCACTCTGCATATCAACCAGAGTTATAGGCTCTTTATTGCAGCAAGAGGTAATCACTCTTCGATCATGCTATAATTACATCCTAACCTGTTAAACTTGAGACAACCTGAATGCACCCAATGATGATTGACACCTACATTATACAACTGGATTAACTACATATATAACCAGTTAACTACATTATATGAGTGCCTCCATTTCTATTACAACATAGCCACATTAAACTTAGGTCACACATGAATGCATCATGTATTTGTTATAGCACAACTGTGCCACATGACCAATAGAGTTATGGATCACATAATTACAGTCACAAGAATATGTTCCTTGGTTGTGATCTTATGGTGATTCCACACAACAAAATCTGGACATGAAATTCTCAAAACCTAAACCTCTAAAAATGAAATTTGATGAGATGTTGCTTTAAAATATGATTTTCAAACCTAGAACTACAAATTTGACTTCACAACCGAATTCTGCAAAAGACAATGACTACCCTCAACTGGCGATATCTTCTTGAATTTTTTCTGATTTTTCCCAAGAAAATCATCCTTAGTTCTCCACAAATTGTCTCAAGTAGAGCAAAACACATGAATAAATTAGGTTGAACTCACTTTTCTTTATGTTGGCCACAATTTGATTTTTCTATTTTTCATGTTTGTCAAAATTTGACAAAATGATAGCCACATTTTGCCGAACCCGGTTGTGAAATTTTGACAAACGTCGAGGATAAACTTTCAAAAAATTGAAAATTACACATCAAATTTACAAGCAGATGATACATCCAAATTTTACATATTATTTCACGACGGTTTCGCCAGTTTTGCGTCAAAATGAGTTAGTGACTTTGGACCCTTAAGGGATCGATCTGATTGAACATAGCTTCGAGAGCGATTCCACGTTTTGGGTGTAAAAGAGGACAATTCTTAGCATAAACATACATATTTGGATGCGTTGGAACAATTTTTTTGGTCACACAAGTTGCAAAACGAAAGTTGCACCACTTTGCAACTTTCCACTACTTGCATTTGACACTTTTTCCATCAACTGAAAATTGGACACCACAAAAAAACCACTCTGAGTTAAATAAAACTGAGAGAGGTTATTGTAGAGGGGCCTAACATGACCCCATAAGATTATATGAGAATTTTCTAAGCATCATGGTATCCGAGTAACAGCATGCTGAAGTTTGCAGTCATTTTGCACTTTGGACCCTTAAGGGACCGATCCGGTTGAACGTAGCTCGGAGCGATTCTACGTGTTTGGGTGTGAAAGAGGACCATTCCTAGTGTAAACATACCTATTCGGATGTGTTGGAATAGTTCATCTAGTCACACGAGTTGTAGAACAAATTTGCACCACTTTGCAACTTTCCAATACTTGCATTTGACACTTTTTCCATACTCTAAAAACTGGACACCATGGGAAAACCACTTCAAGATAACAAAAACCATTCCGAGATAACAAAAACCAAGAGAGGTTATTGTAGATAGCTCCAACGCAATCCCATAGGTTCAGACAAATATTTTGTAAGTTCCATTGTATCCGAGTAATACCCCATCAAAGATTGCTACCCTTTTTCATTTTGGGATTTGATGTTTCATTGAACTGTATGGTTACGTACATGGTGATTGTGCTCTCTTTTCAATGGAATTCAGTGTGCAACAGACTTAACTCTATTTTAGTTTTGGTTTGGTTGGATTTCAAGTGATTTTGTGCATTTTAGAAGCCAATTACTGAGGGTCAATTTGTATACCCTATTTTAAGGGTTTTGAGTGCATTAAAATGTCATATTAAGCCTTCCACCCACTATATGCTTTTATAACTCAATGGAAATGCTTATTTATGGTTATAAAACATGTTTGCAAATTTTTGTGTGCAAGGGAGGTTAATAGAGGGTTTTTAGGTGATGCCCTAGATGTCAAATGGTGCATTTTTTAGTGGAAAATGGTGGTTTACTGCTAGGGTTTCAAGAAATCCTTGGGCGCAGCGATATCTCTTGAAATTTTAAGCTTTTGCAGACCTTTTTGAAGGTGTTTTAGGCTTTGGTTGGCTATGAGAAGGTTTCGAGTATGGGTTTTCAATAAACCCTTTCCTAACTTGTGAAAGAAGAGGGTTTTGGGGTTTGTTATGTTAGAGGGCTTGTTGATTCAATTCAAGGTGGAGGAACTCTTTTCAATATCAACTAATCAGACCTCGACAAGACACCAACCTTGAAATCACAATCACCCAAATTGAATCAACTAACAACAATAGGCTTATAGTCTCCAAATCTCATCAAATGGGCTTATCTTTTAGAGAAGGTCATCCAATGGCCAACCAAACATCAATCAAGCTTTAACATAGACCCTAAGATAAATTTCCAAGAGATCATACCATGTTTCTTTGTACCATCATTAAGATCCAATAGACCACCTTGCACAAAGGCTACTAAATTAGCCGTATTTACAAAGAGACGGCCTTTTAAACACTAGATATTCACTCAAACTCTTCAAACAGCAGTATGTTATGTTTCAAAACCTCCAATTCCATGATTTGTTTCTAGGTCCAAGACCTCTAGACCCCTAATACACCAAACCCTCGATTTCAAGCAAAATACTTAGGGTTTTAATGAAACTCCTATCTCCCGGACCTTCCAGACCCAAAAAACCACCAAACACACTTACTAGACCCTGCACATGGTGAATAATACATTACATGGATAGTCCTTCACATGTAATACCCCTTTGTTTTGCTTTATGGCTAGACAGTATGTCCTTGTTTGCTTGGATGTCCTTTTTGGTTCTCAAGATACTTTATCATGTGTGTGTTACTTGATCGTTGTTTATAGAGCGATAGTCTATTTATGTGATGTGGTGTATCTTATCTGATGCTTTATTTGACATGTTTTAATTTGGTGTAATGATGATTAGTTATTGTAACATGTTATTGCATGAGATATTTGTTTATGATGGAACTGTCAGTCTATGATGAGTGTATTGGTGAAGGGGATGAGATCGCATCACTCGCTTGCGAGTGCCCTATGATTCATCGATTTCCTCTTCACAGTGTGTTTTATTGTATCATATATATGCATGTTCGATATACTCTTTGTTTGCAGGTTGACAGGTACAGGACATCGACTCCACCTGATTTCACAGGTTTGAGTGTGTCCATCGACCAATGGTAATCGATTAGGAGATAGTAGCTAGGTTTTTCGTGCCAAGTCGTCACCCTAGTCATAGTGTGTTGTCAGGTTGTAGTCGAGTTTAGTTTTTTTAATGTTTCCCTTCTTACCTTGGGTTTTATTTAATTTCAAATTATAAAGGTTATTAAATGGCTTGTGTAGTTAAAATGATGATTAAATATATCTAGTTGCAATGTTGAAATGTTAATTATTTTATTGATTAATTTAATTTAATTAATAAAATAATCTAATCTTGGATTAGATTTAGTTTATTGATTAATTAAGTTAATGGTGATAAATTAGATTAAGTTAGTTGTTTTGGCATTATTGGATATTTAGAATTAAATTGAAAAAATGGAAATATATTTTAAATTGCCCTTTTTGAAATTTTAGATAAAATAAATTCTTTGCAAACTTTAAAATTCTTTTGTTTTAAAAGAAATTTTGAAAAATGCATGAAATTTCATTTAGAAAGTAAAATTGTTTTAAATTTTAAAAAATGAAAATATCCCCAAATTTGCAATAAATTTGGTGGATGGGATATTTTAGGGGTTTGACTAAATTTGGGGAAAACTCTATTTGAGCAATTTCTATTTCATATAATTTTCAATTTTCAATTTTGGTGGAGAGTTTTGTTGTGGCTTGATTTGGATTTGAAGAAGAAGATTGAAATTCTTGGGTGGGCTGGAAAAAGATTTGGAAGCACTATTTGAGTTCTTCAAGCTTGGGAGAAAAAACCAAGTTCCCTCTTTGATTTTTTTTTTCATTTAGAAATGAGTTTCAAATCCTTGTTATGCTATTTGAAAATCTTTAAAATATTGTTTAAATTCAATGAAAACCCATGTGAAATATGTTCAATACTTGCAAAATTCTGTTGAAATCATGGGAAAGAAAACAGAAAGAAGTTTCAAACAATGAGAAGTTGAAGGATGATCAAAAGAAAACAAAAAAATAAAATAAACCTCTGTACCTTGTCAAATTTTATGTGGAATCAATTTGCTCAGCATACCTATTTTATAAATATGTTTCTTTGTGCTTTCTGGAAGAATATACAGGGGAAAATAGTCATATATACTTACATATTTTTATAAATATGTTTTATTTTGCTTACTGAAAAACAAAATTTATTTCAAAAATTTTGTGATCACTGTCTGAGAAAATCGCCAGAACAGGGATGGCTCTGTTTTTTTATTGTTTGTTTTTATGGAAAAAAAAAATTATTAAAAAATATGAGAGAGGGGGAGGGTCTGCCCCACAGCCGCCCCCTATAGGGAGGCGACTATGGAGGCAGCACCGCTGCCTACACAGGCAGGTGCGCTACCTACATAGCGCCCCCTGTGGAGAGGGTTGTGTAGCAGCCTCCCACAGGGCCGCGTCCCCTACTGTAGGTAGGGTTGAAATTTTATAAAAAGTTTTTTTTATAATATAAATATAATATGTTACATTCTTTTCTTTATATTTATTATTTAAATATATATATAATATATATATATATATATATTATATATAATATATATATTATATATAATATTCAAATATTATATATATAATATATATATTATATATTTTAAATAATCTGGCATATATTTTATGTTTTGGGATGTAAATGGTTTGTTTTTAAATATATATATATTTAAATAATATTTATATATTTAAATATATATATATAATGGTATATACATAAAGTAAATATTTATATATATATATATATATTTAATATATATTTATATTTAAATATAAGTTATCTAAGATGGTGATTTTATTATGAAGGTGCAAAAAAAAAAGAAAAAAATTGATTTTGAATAAAATGATTTATTTAAAAGATTGATTTTGATCGTTATGAATAAATTGAGAAAATGGAATAAACTTATCAATTTTAATATTCCTTGAGTTGCCAATGAAATTTGATTGACTTTTGAGTATGCACTAATATTAATCATTTAACTGATTACTTGCACTATGCCATCGCTTCGCATGGATTTAGAAAATCCTAACGTTAGTTTATTTAGTTACCTGAAATGCTTCCTAAGTGATGTTTAAAGTTAAAGCTTTTATATTAAATTTAATTCTTATGAATCACATGAAAATTAATTAGTTATAATTGTGTTTGAGTTGGAGGGTGTATGTAAGTTTTGATTTTAAAATTAGTGCTATTTTATTTTGGAAATTAAGGTTAGTGCAATGATTAAATATTTGTTAAGGGTTAGGGTTGTAATTGAAATAAATATGGTTAATGTGTTTACAACGACCTGTTTGATTTGATGGAATCTTAAAGTTCTTGTAAAGGATTTGTTAAATGTCAAGATTATGTGTGTGGTTAAGTTATATGGATTATAATTAGAGTAAATTGATGATATTAAATATGTGTAAAGAAAAGGGTTATTTTATTACGATGTTATAATGGGTAGAATGTTATTTAAAAGTTTTTGTATTCCATTGCCTTAAATGGTGAATGGGGAATGTTGTTTGTTTTCCAGATTGCAAGGAATAGATAAGGTTCATAAAAAAAATTATATTGTTTAGAACTTATATGAATAGTTAATAGATTAAGTATATGATGTATATATGTACTTTGGTTCTTGTTTTATGAGAAAAGATTGTTATGTCAAAATACATTATTAGTTATTTAAAGAACGTGTATTATATGATTGTTGGTTTAAGCGGATTCATGTTGGTATTGTATGGGCAATATTGTTATGATTGTAAATTTACGAGTGTACTTTGGTAGTTCTTAGTTTGTTTCCATATGCTAGGGAACTCTTTGATTGAGTTGTTTGTTCTATTTGGAGTTGTTTCATTAGGTAAGTCTTCCAGATGGGGTTTCATTTATTTGTATGGGTTGTCGTTATGTATTCAACCGTTGTATTGCCTTGGGTAGGGCGTATAGTTGTATCTTATTGTCTCACCTAGTTTTCACAATCGGGGTTGGTTTGTGCCTCCTTTGGAAGGAGTGGATTTTGTGATTTGTGCCTCCAGTGTTTGGAGAGGGTTTTGACTTTTGCTGCCTCCAATGTTTGAAGTGGGTTTTCATTATATGTCCCTCCTAGAGTTGGAGTGGTTTTACCTTGTTGGTATGCACTTGGGATTCCCTTGGTGATTGGTTTTGTTTGGTATGTTGTCAAGTAGAAGAGTGGCTTCTGTTAGGGGCCAGAGCCCAAAGAGGTAAACTGGGAAACCTTAATCAAGTGATAAATAAATTAATGTACTTAGAAGTTAGGTAGTATTTCACACTAATTAAGATAATTGAGCCTCACTCATGGATGCAAGTGCTCGTATAGGCTTGGGATGAGTTGGGAAGGCCTGGAATGGAAAGGTCATCTATCTTGTCTTTGGGAGAGGTATTTGATTCTGTATGAGTGAGTATGGGTGTCGAGACTCGGTAGAGGCCACCAAGATAACCCATAGTGGGGGCCGGAGCCTAGCAAGATTCCCAGAGGAGATCCCATGACGAGCTATGTGATGACACTCTTTCTATGGCAACAGTTGGTACGTGATTTTATGTGTATGGTCTTCTTATCATACTCATTTTGTTTTATTCCTAGAAGCAATGTGACCTATGTCAGTGATGTTGGAGTTGTACTTGTGTTATCCTTATGGATGTTTGGTTCATGTGTTTGGTTGTGTCAATGTGAGTTATCCTGTGTCTAGGGGTGAATGGTCTTGCCTAGGGATCCTTGTTACTATCTCCTAGCACGGGGGGTGAGCCTTTAGGTATCACATGGTTGGGTGGAACGTGCACCTTAATCCGTTGGGTCATCTTCTTGTTTGTGTGGCGAGATTTCCAGTTGGAGAGCTCGTAGGATCTAGTTCTTTCTTTCCTTATTCTTTTCAGTTATTATTGTAATTTATTACCCCTCTTTGTATCGAGGTGGAAGATGTAATTTGTAACCTTATTTATTGGAATTACCTCATTCGGGGAATGAGTGTTGTAATCTTATTGTAAGGCATATTTTTGGAATCATGTGGTATCTTTTATGCCTTTGTTTTAATTTTATCATATTTGGAATGTTTTCATTCTTAATTTATTAAGTAATTAAATGTGATGTTTTCAATTCATGTTTCTTGTTTGGGTTTTAAGTAATCTCAATCTCGTAACCTTAGAGGTTGTTGGAAATGGATAGTGATCTTGCATGTTAATTGTACTTTAAAAAAAAAATTAGTACATTTGTGTAGTTAATTGCAACTTCCTCTAGGGTTGCATGGTGGGGCATTACATTGCACATTTTGTCAAAACACCACTTGAAACCCTCATTTTCATCATGAAAATACCTTGCTACAGCCCTATAACATCATCCCAAACGCCTAACCTTGACTCCACAACATTCTAAATAGGTTAGGCATGTATTTTTCAAGTTAGAGGACCCATTCCATAAGTTACAATAGGCACAAAAAGTGGAATGGGTCGAATTACATCATGAAACCCTTCAATCCAAGAACACTATGAAAGGAGGTAGCAACAGTAAAAATAAGATAACTTTCACTATACAAAGAGTTAGAACCTCTAAATAGGTGCAAATGAAATATAAATCATAAATCTACAACATCCAATAGGTTTCATATCATCTTAGCATCCATACAAGTGGTAAAGAAACAAGAAAAGTGAGAAAAACCAGTAAATTTCTAGAAAATAATGTTCTTCTTGAACAAAAATGGGTTACAAATCAACCAATAGCCTCTCCTTTGAGGAATTGAAGGTTATTATACATGTTTACCATATGAACAATAAAAGTAGAGGCTTTGAAAGGAAATCCATGAAAACAAAGCTCTCTAAATGGTATATCAAACCCTAGTTCAAAATATTTTAGATGAGGTTTCTCCCATAGCTCTCTTACTCACTTGACAAATCCTTAAAACTCTGTATTGTATTTATTTTTCTTGTCCCTCTCTTGTTCTTCCTCAATTTCATCAGGATCATACATTGACCTTCTTTCCCCTCCTAAAGTTTGGACCACATCCATCACCTCCACATAAAACTCGACATCCTTGGTCTTCTTGGTTCCCACGCCTTGATATGGTTATGCAAATGAAAATGAAGAAAAGTAATCATCTCCTTCTCTGCTAGCTGGAAGAATGCATGCTTAATGTTTTGATACATGATATCAGCTCTCTCTTCTGCTGTCATGGTTGAATATCAAAATCCAGTATGGTGGGCCTCCAGAGTTCCAGTCATCTTTCTTCCTCTTCCACCAAATGTTGGTTTGATCCACACATCTGCCAACCTAATTGGCTTTTTTTTTTAAAGCTGAAGTTTCTCCTGAGTCACCAATATAGCTCTCTCTGCCTTTTCAAACTCTTTCATTGCTACAAATCATCTCTGGGATTTAACCATCTATACCACATGGTTGATGTGCTTTGAATCCTTGCATCTAAAGGAAATTTCCTTAACATAAATACTACTAGGGAATTTCAATGTTGTCATTGTAGTCAGAATTAAAGTCAGTACCTGCAACATTGAAAATTATCCTTATATAATAATTACCTCCATCTTGTTGGCTTGTAGCACTCTTGATGGTGGCTACATGAAGAGTGATTTTGATCCCTCTTCTACATCAGAGGGTTCATATCCTTGATCTAACTCTTCTGAATTATCAGAATTAGAATCACTAGCTTCCATATTCAAAAATTCCCAACCAACATCTTCAATAAATTTATTTGGATCATCAGTAATAGTCTTCAAAATTGGCCGCTAGTACAAGTTCATTCTACTTTCATAAATCTTTATAACCATGGAGGTTAGCCATTCCTTTATGCCATCAAGTGAAGATTGAGGAATAGCATCAATGCAAAGTACATCCCACTTGAAGTCTTTGAAAACAATAGCCATATCAAATTCCTTTTTCCCAAGTCCTACTCTCTCAAGGTTAACAATCTCAATCTCACTAATAGCGATTACTAAGAAAGGTAATTCCACCAACTCTACCAAACAGTTTACCATAGGAACAATAAAAGTAGAGGTTTTGAAAGGAAGTCCATGAAAACCAACCTCTCTAAATGGTATATCAAACTCTAGTTCAAAATCTTTTAGATTAGGCTACTCACATAGCACTCTTACTCACTTGACAAATCCTTGAAACTCTGTATTGATTTTATTTTTCCTGTCTCTCTCTCTTGTTTTTCTTCCTCAATTTCATACATTGACCTTCTTTCCCCTCCTAAAGTTTGGACCACATCCATTACCTCCACATAAAACTAGACATCCTTGGTCTTCTTGGTTCCCACACCTTGATATGGTTATGCAAATGAAAATGAAGAAAAGTAATCATCTCCTTCTCCACTGGCTGGAAGAATGCATGCTTAATGTTTTGATACATGATATCAGCTCTCTCTTCTACTCTCATGGTTGAATACCGAAATCTATTATGGTGGGCCTCCAAAGTTCCAGTCATCTTTCTTCCTCTTCCACCAAATTTTGGCCCGATCCACACATCTGCCAGCCTAATTGACTTTGTTTTTGAAAGTTGAAATTTCTCCTGAGTCACCAGTGTAGCTCTCTCTACCTTTTCAGACTCTTTCATTGCTAAATATCATCTCTGGGATTTAATCATTTGTACCACATGGTTGATGTGCTTTGAATCCTTGCATCTAAAGGAAATTTCCTCAACATAAATACTACTAGGGAATTTCAATGTTTCCATTGTAGTTGGTATTAAAGCCAGTACTTGCAACATTGAAAATTATCCTTATATAAGAATTCCCTCCATCTTGTTGGCTTGTAACACTCTTGATGGTGGCTACATGAAATATGATTCTAATTCCTCTTCTACATCAGGGGGTTCATATCCTTGTTCTAACTCTTCTGAATTATCAGAATCAAAATCACTAGCTTCCATATTCAAAAATTCCCAACCACCATCTTCAATAAATTTATCTGGATCATCAGTAATACTCTTCAAAATTGGCCACCAATTCAAGTTCATTTTGCTTTCATAATACATTATATCCATGGAGTTCAGCCATTCCTTGATGCCATCAAGTGAAGATTGAGGAATGGTGTCAATGCAGAGTACATCTCGCTTGAATTCTTCAAAAATAATAGCCATATCAAATTCCTTTTTCCCAAGTCATACTCTCTCAAGGTTAACAATCTCAATCTCACTAATAGTGATTACTAAGAAAGGTAATTCCACCAACTCTATCAAACAGTTTACCATGGGAACAATAAAAGCAGAGGCTTTGAAAGGAACCCCATGAAAACCAAGCTCCTTAAATGGTATATCAAACTTTTAGACCTAATTCTTGCACATTTACAACCATATTCAAATATTTTCCTTCAAAAGGCTACAAATTCAAATATTGACAAATTTGTAGCAAGAATGCATTTTTTTGCACATTTGACCACTGAGACTCAAAAACTCACCCTAATACACCTTAAATGGTCTTGATTGACCTTATTTAGCATAAATAAACACAAAATACCTTAATCTAATCTATTGACCACCTATCAACCTTCAAAAAGTGAAATTTTGCAACTAGGAGACTAGGTGCTCCTGCACCAAAATTACATTGTGTCTGAGCCTTCAAGAGGCTTTAAATATCCTTTACAAATGATTCTACATCTTTCCAATCATGCCTAATTTTTGTTTTTGTAACTAACATGACTTATTTTATAAATCGATTGTGGATGTAATATGACATTATTCAATTGACAAAACTCAAAACATAAAACTAACTTAAAAGAATTCCATGAACCAAATTTGCTCAATAACCTTGGTGCCCTTGCACCAAATTTCAATATTTCAGTAAATGTCATTACAAGTATTTATCTCATTACAATGCCTTAGGTACTCTTTTCTCATAGATATTTTACAATTTCACTCATACATTTGAGATTCTCTTATAATGTCTACATCATAGGTTCTCATTTAGAGGTTAACTTCAAATGAGTAACTTGAGATTCCCTTGCAAAGCTTCACACGCTCTTTTATAATGGCTTCAAATCAGAATTTAGATTTGTTAAGATCATCAAAATAAGGATGTTGCATTTCTTTTTTGGCTAATATTCTCTTCGATGGCTCAAAAATCTGCATTTTCTGCAAGGAGATACCAATCAATTTTTACTAGTTTAGTTACAAATACGCAAAGTAAAAGAATAAAAAGAAATAGCTCATCCAAAATAGAAATGAAATGAAAATAGAAGGAAGGAACTTATAGATAGGCATTAAATTCTCTCAACTTAGTCACTCTTGGTCATACATCTTCACTGGGAGTTCCAAGCTACCTATTGCACACACCTCTCATGAATAGAATATCTTGAAATTCGAGATCCGCTCATATAATGTCTACATCATAGGTGTTCATGATAAGGTTAACTTCAAATGAATAACTTGAAATTCCCTAACCAACCTTCACATACACTTTTGTAATGGCTTATTTAATCATAATTGATATTTTTCAAGATCATCAAAATAGGGATGTTGCATTGCTTTTTTGCCTGAGATTATCTTGGATGGCTCATAAATCTTCATTTTTTGGAAGGGTACACCAATCAAATTTTACTAGGTTACTTATAGATACGCAAATTAAAATAAGGTGATAGCATTGGCATCAAACAAATTAATGTGGATACAAATATAAATTAATAAGAACCATTGTGCATATACTTACAAATTAATCCAATGAACCATCTGGGTCTGCTCTACTCTTTATTGTGTCAAGTATTGCCTTATGGTCAGACTCACGGACCTTCCACAAGGTCTTGTTCAAAGGTCTACCCCCATATTTTGTCAAACGAACATTGGATGCCACAACAAGGTTTGATTAATGAAGAATCTTACGATGCATGTCAAAGTCCTAAAACAACCAATGTTTAACACTCTTATGTGGGTACCTTCTAAGCCATGTTCTAGTAACAACAACTGAACCTATAGGGTATTTGATGTTTTCTCCATCTATAATTGGGACTTCCAATTTATTTTTGGCCTCAACACAACGACACAAGTAATAGTTTGTCCCCTCTTTGTTGTCTTCATCTACAATAACTGCATAAACATGCCCTACATTGATAGGTGCAGCATATCTCTTGAAATTATTCAACATTACGAATACAATACAAAGTAAGATAACAATATGGAATTTCAAAAACTAAGTAGATATATTACCTGGTTGAACTAGATCTGATAAGTGGTTAAATTTGACCGATGATTCCATCTGTGTTAGTTCCAATGTCATCGGAGGGAAATACATGTGAAGTGGGCTAAGATAACTTGTCAACCATTTGTCAACCCACTCCCCTGACTCATAATCATTCTAGGCTTGCATTTTACATGAAGAAAAAAGCATGTCATCTTACGTGTATCGATACTCCATGAACCTGCATTTCAGCTAAGAAAAGAGTGTAGCTCACTTGATCCTGTTAGTGTACAACAATACTCATATGGTGCAATGTTAGTATCATCCATCAACCAAAAAAATATGTGAACTGAAGACATACCTTCATTACCTGGACCCATCGAAGCATTACACCACTCGAAAATTGATCTTGCATCTGTCAACTTTGCACTATCTTTATACTTTAACTCCTCTTGTGCTAATTCTCTTTTCACGCATGCTCCTGCACCATCTTGCTCCCTCTTTCCATGCTCGGCCTCACAAAATTTCCACATATGTTGAACACCTATAGTGAGATGCATCCTACACAACCAGTAGAACATGTGCACATTCTTGAACTATGCTGCACAGTTATCCGACCATATTATATGTCGACCTTATGCTATGCCCCTCCGAGCCAAATCACTATAGAACATATGGAAGCAACCTTGCATGAACTATGGAGAATGTGTGCGATCATCACTAATATAGAAATGATACTCTCTCAATACCTTCCTTTGGTCCTTTGTACTATCAGCTACATGAATGAATGTTATGTGCACAAATATTGAAACCTGTGTGGAGTTATAATACTGTGATTGCACCTCACACTATGGCTATAGAGTGTAGTTCTCTGTAAATTCAACCACTGATACTATGCTACCAACTAGAAAGGTTTCCTTGCATAGCTTGAATTGTGCATCCATCCATCAGGCTCTATGGGTATGCCTTGCATACTCATACACTAGATTCTCATGAAACATGGACATAAACTAATACACCGGAATCTTCTCAATAACCAAATCACACCTTTTTGCTTGAGACCCATCTTTTGTAGCATATGCCACTATTTTATATTTCCTTAACTCTACTAGTTTTTGGCCCACCTCATTTGTGCTTTCCATATGTTGACATACTTGCATTCGTTGCAAGCCACCGCAATGCTCGCATGAACCATCCAAGCATGTTGTCCTGTAGAATATTTGGCCATCCTCTATTTCACATAAAAAATTTGATAAGAACTCTCTTGAATATTTTGGTGGGGCTTCTATGCCACAATCCTACAAAACATTGTTAGTATGCAAATCTAAGCATATAGAACGATAAACATCATAATGGTTAGAGAGTTCAATATGTAGTCTACAACAACAAGTAGTGTGTGTGTGATTTATCTTGACATAAAAAGGTTTAAGCATTTCAAAAAATCTTTGAGAAATACTAATTTGAGGATAATCATTTTGAAATTTATGAAAAAATTGGGTTTGAGTCGTATCCAAAAAAAAATTTGGATGTGGTTCATGGTTCCGACTACTGATTCTTCTTCTTATGACATCCCTTTGATTCGAAGATGGCCTTGTATTATTCTTCCAATACTCTTCAATTAGTGGTCTCAATGCTTCAACAACTCTTTTATCTCTATGTGGCAGTCTCCCCAAGAATGCCCATAATTCATTTGAATCGGTGCCCTCAATTCTTTTCCGCCTTTGAATGGATTTTGATAAAGTTTTTCTACTAATTCCCATTTTTTCACTTGTCTTTTTAATGAGACGAGATCTCTTTGTTTGATAGCTTACCAAAGTCAATTTAATGACACATTAGGTGACATTACAATCCTTTGAGATTGAGGTCTTACCCACACTCTCATAAGCATCCATTAGATTCTTCACAATAGTGTTTTCACTTGATGCATTCGATGTTCTCAACCCAAGAGTCTTCATGATGTTTCTGTACTTTAAACCTCGCATCATTTGAACAAATAGTTGACATCTTGCAATCTCATTTAGCCTTTCAAAGAATATTTTCCAAATCTTATTAGTATATCTTCTACAAGTGTGTTCTAGAATATTACCTTCCATGTGCTGCAAAATATCCTCATCAATATTAATCAAAAACTTTGGCTTTCTATGCAAAATTCTAGGTGTTCTCCTAGGTAAATACATCTCAACATTAGCAATTTCATCAATATTTAATTGAGGTGGGCTAGATTGCATACCTTCAATCGAGGGTGGAGTAGAATACATACCTTAATCTTCATGTGGGGATGCTGGAATACCTTCTTCATCAAATCTGAGTGATGATGTACTTGTTGCCTCTTTTTCACCTACAGTTAAATCAGGCGAGATAATCAAATGTTAGATCTTCAAAGGCCAGTGGGACATTCACACAAGGGAAAAGACTCTACATCTGTTGCTAGGTCATGGGGAACCCGGTGGGAGAAGCTACCCTAGGAAGATTCGGCATGAAATCATCTAAGGAGAAAGTTGGCAAGACTCTCCTACTGTCTAGTCGACTGACTGTTTGATTCTTTCCATCCTGAGCAAGTCGCTGAGACCTAATTTCTGTCATGCCGAACAAGCCTGCAGAACCTATCGCTATAACGGAGAGGCTTCGGTATGACCTCTTACCACGTGGATTTCCTTGGCCAATAGGCCATTCAACCGTCATTCGCCAAGACTCTCGGTGACCACGGGCTTCGGGGAGACCTGCAGCGCTCGGTGAGAGGTCCCAGCGAAGGTTAAATGTCTCGCCGACATGTGAAGAGTCTCAAAGCGAGATGTGCTTTCAAAAAAGGTGAGGGGCTTCACCAAGAGGTCTTGGCAAGGACGAAAGTCTCGCCGAAAGGGAAGGATGGGCCTCTATGCAGTTGTCTTCGGCAGGAGTCCCGCTGACACAAAGGAGCCTCGGTGTAACTATGGGACTTCGCCGGAATGTCTCGCCGACATCAAATGTCTTGCCGAAGGATGAAGGAGCCACCGAGGATAAAAGAAAGGCCTCACCAAGACTTGAGGCTTTCGCAGTAATTTCTCGGTGACCGGCAAGGGTTACATCGACAGTATTTCACCAAGGAGTTCGGCAGGAGTCCCGCCGACAACAAAAAGACTTCGCAGAGAAAGAGGACTTCAGCATAAGGTTATACCAAAGTAAGAATGTCTCCCTGACTATGTATATGGTGGTTCATCGGTGGAGCTAGGTGATATCGGCATTATGTCTCAGCGAGTTCTCTTGGTCTTACCGACAGTGTGCGAAATGTTTTTCTTTCGGCATGAGTTCACTTTTGTCTCATTGATTGGTGAAAGAAGGATGTGCCCATCGGTGTAGGTCAGGGCGATCGCCATAAGGTCTCGGCAAGTGACCTTCGGTCTCGCCGATGGAAAATATGAAGGATCCTTGTCGGCGTAACGATTGCCTTGTCTCGGCGACTCATAATGCATTGAGACCTTTTGGTGTAGCAAATGCAGTCTATGTGAGCTCTCCCCGATGGATGGAAGCTACAGCGACACACTTGGGACAGATAGACTCATCGGTGGGAGATGCATTATGTTTCAGTGACCCGAGGCTGGTTGAGGTCTTTCTGAATAACAGGGTGCATTCTATATGATGTCTTGCCAACAGTGGAACATCACAACGATGGAAAACGGATGGAGGCTATCGTCGTAGGGTCTGGCTGGCAGGAAAAATCTCCCCGAAGTGAGGGGCCTTCAACATAACATTTGGAGCTTGGGAGGACCTCTTCCTGACTGGCGAGAGTCTCAGCGATGGCCCCAAACTATGTTGATACTTGCGAGAATATTTAACCGCATCGGGGAGACACGATTAGTGTCTCACCAATATGCGGTTCAACAGGGTAAGTTTTGACCACCCGAAGAGCTGCATGGATTTCACTCAACCAATCAGAGAGATCTAAGGGTAAACCATGGCAGTCTAAAGAACATCAATAGTATGAAGGGCGACGTGTATCTATTGCAGGCTCAGAGCATTCAAGGTGCAGCCGAAGTAGCTCAACCGGACACGATGGATCAAATGAAAGCAGTAGCTGCAAAATATCATAAGGCTCCTACGAGGGTAACTCTTCACCAACACACACAGCAGGGACACGCAGGCTTCAGCATTAACTTCATCTGAAAGATTTGAGGGTAGATCTTTTTGGGCCCGATATTTTGTAAGCCCTAATGGGCCGATATCAGTCTGTATATAAGGCATTTTTTGCCTTTTTGTAAATAGTTATGATTACACACTCTAAAGAGTTAGTGATTTTTTATTCAATCCTTTCTCAATCAATGTATGTTTTTCTGTAACTCAACTAGAATCCTAAATACAACATAGAGTTTACCTTGGAATTTTGTGTTCATGTTTGTATTGATTCTCATTTCTATATCTTTCTTTTGAACAATGCAAGTCTTTAACTGTGTTTTATAATTCTGTATTCATATCTTAGAGCTATGAGATTAATCTTTCCTTCCTGAGATGTGTATGTGGGCCAAACCTGTTAGGACTAAAGCATTAAGTCTGAAAGAAGTTGCTCTGAGAATAGCAATTAGGCCTTCAAGTGTATGTTCTTCCTATGTTCATTTCATGATTTCTCACCAGTTCGGTGTATCACCCCAGTGTAGTCCTTTAATTTATATATCTCTTCCCTCTTTCCTCTCAAAGAAACAATAGTTTAGGTGATACCCAAAGGAAGCCGGCCTTCTCCAGAGGTTCATTTCAGCTATAGGTGACCCACAGCCTTGAAAGGATCCCATGTTGCTCTAGAATGCTCATTTTTTGTAAAACTTTGCACAGGGTGCAATTCTAGGTGACAACAGTACTTTCAACTTGAGATGCAGAGGATGGTGTCCAACCATATTCACTTGCAGTAGATGGTGTCCCTCCATATTCGCTTGTACTTAATGGTGTCCCTTAATATTCACTTGTGGTAGAGGGTGTGTCTCCAACTACGCTATCTACATCTATCCTAGCACAATGCTTTTGCATTCATTCCCTTTGTGCTGCCAATTTCTTTTCTCTTTTTGACAGTTGAGGTTCCTCTTCAATTGGCTTATTTTCATCAATTGTTTCCAATTTCTTCTTTTCACTATATGTCGCCACCCATTCTCTCTCCTATTCTTTGAAGGTTTCATACTCTTCATCTGTTAGTTTCTTCCTTGTTCGTTTCTTCGGCATGGCGGATAATTTTACTTGTAGCATGGTAATGACACGAATATTAGTTCCTCAAAAATGTATCCATTAAAATAAATGAAATATATGTCATTCAAGGCTTCATAAATACACAACATAGGTGATGAGGTAGCTTTACTAATGAGGTAATTTAGAAATAGAGATGAAAACCAAAATAGTTTAAATATGTAGTAGAATTTTCATAATGTGCAAAAAGTGCTAAGTTGTGAAATTAACAAATAGTGAAGGGTTTGATGTACACCTGGGAGGCTCAATCACAACCAATTTGACAACATGCCTTTAAGAGGAATCTAAAAAAATTAATATGATGTATTTGAACAAACCAAACAACCCTCAAAGCTTGACAATCATCATAAGTTAGATTTCACACTTTCACTCCTTGAACCCTAGTAGTAGTGGAAACTCAGTTTTTTCCCAATAACTCAAATGTTCTCCAAAACACCAGACAAAATATTCATGGTTTTAGACACCCATTTCAGAGTTATTACACATATCTCAATGTCAAGTACAAGTCCTTTGTACCAAATCCCCAAAAACACCCCTTCTAGGCTGACCTAATTAGGTTGATTAGGCCTAATTTGCATAGCAACATGCCCTCAAACTTATCACAGGACCTTGAAACATTGGGGAAGCATTTCTTAGGTTCCCAAACCTTCAAAACCACAACTAGATTCCTCTAGTACGGACAAATTCATGACAAACCTAAAAACCCTTGTTTTATGCACTATTCAAGCTCGGGTTTATTGAATAAGCTACTTCCACAACCTCCCAGACTTTAAAACCAACTTGAACAAAGGAAATTAACCCTACACATTCCTAAAACTTCAAAACATCATGACCTCCCATAGATATTCTTCCAAACGCTAGGCCTAAGCCCTCATTCACATGCATTTTTGTTCACAAAACTCACTATAGCAGTAGGTTTATTACTCCTATCTATTTCCTAGCACTCAAATCATGCATCCTACACTTAAATAAGACATCATAGGGTCCCTTACATGAGTTACAGTTTCCACAAAAGTGAACCCTCAAAATAAGGGTTCCTAGGATGTGCACAAGAAAACCCTTAAAGAAATCTTCAGTCTTTATTAAGCCCTCAAACCAGATGTAAATAATAGAAGACTCATGACCCTACACTATTCCAAAAGAGACTTTCATAATACAAGACTGTACGTTACTGTACAGGTCAGAAAAAAAACCAGAAAACACAAAAAATTATTGCTAAACTTGAGATTTCAATGTATTTTATTCTCAAAAACTCCAAATCAAACTTACATTCCATGTCTACATTCCATTTAAAGGATTCTTATTCACATCCCACCGACCAACTACCTTGCAACTGAATTTTAAACCCTTAATGACCGTTGAAGGCCAAGTTTACATCATTTACACATGATATAACAATAATATTACTCATATTGTAATGTTGCACCCCTAACACCTATAACTCACTAAAACCACACCAATGGATTGAAATGAGCCGTATTACATCCAAAAAACACTAATATTTCACACTTTACATGTAAATTCAAAAACTTTCCTTCAAAGGCTACAAAGATACTTTAGTGTAAGATCACCATTTTTCACATTTTAACACCTAAACTCAAAAACTCAACCTAAGACATGCTTAGTGGTCTTGATTGACCTTATTCAAAAAAAAAAATGCTCAAAGACTCATCCACCTACCTATTAACCTCCTAATTACCATCAAATGATCAAATAAGGAGGATGAGGTGTAGGTGCTCTTGCACCAGGGTTGTAAAAGTGTATTAAAGAGGGAGACCAACGGTCACCTCTTTCAAATGTTAGTTTTGGAAGTTGAAATGGTTTGTTTTAGGAGGGAAACATTATCAAAGGCCATGAGAAACTTGAATGGAGGATGATCCTTGGATTGGGCGTCAAACCAAATGAGGAAATGTTGAGATTTCCTTAAGAAAAATGAGGTTTTGGTGAGTGAAATTGGGTTTCTAAGTTGGGAAGCATTATTTTATGTTAGATTGAGCATGAGCGGAGTATTTTAGGCTTGTTTGAATAGTTTTCAAGTTTTGGAGTGTTTGGAAAGTGCTACTTTCAATAAAATCTAGGGTTTCTAAGCCTAGGGAGAGGGTTTTATGGTTTGGGTGGTAAATGATTGAATCTTTGCAATCTAATGTTGTAATTTGAAGTTTTGACAAATATAAAGTGCTGCCCCAAGGTTTCAAGAGATTTGGACAAGTTTTGAAGGTGGTCCCTGGTAAAAGTGGGATAATTTGGGCCCTTAAAAGCTTAGAAAACCTGATTTGTGCAGTTTGGTACAAAACAAGCATTGGTGATTGTTGGATATGTTGAAAGGCTCTGTAATGGGTCCCTGATGTGTGTTGTTTTGTGAGTTGAAAGGTTGTGTGAGTGGAATTATACTGGATTGAGTGACTTTGATATGCTACAAGGAACAGTGTGAATATGATGAATGAAGAGGTCCTGATGAAATTGTAAATTAAAAATTGTGTTTTCATATTGGAGTTGTGTGTTTGTGTGTTGCAGGCCTCCCCTACTGCATTAGGAGTATATTCCATTTTTTTAGAGACATGTATGGAAATTTTGATAGCATAGACAAGGAAATCAATTGGTTTGTATAGTTGTTTGACAAAATACCTCAATGAAATCTTTGGAAGCATACACAAAGTAATTCAATTGTTAAATAACAAAATGCCTCAAAGAGATGTGGTTTAAAAATGTAATTGGAAAGTGTATAGAATTGTGTAATTTAAAATGTCCATTTACAACCTAAGGTTGTAACATGTCAAACAAACAATGATCAACATGGAATATGCAAAACAACAAAAATGAAAGCAAGCCATAATAGAATAAAAAAAAATGTACAAGGACTTCACATACCTAAAAAACCAGGGTTTCAAATGGAGGAGTTCTACCCAATTATGTAGCCTTTTCTTCTTATTTCCTCAAACTCCTCAACAATTTGACTTTTTCAAAAGCTTGTTCCCCTCCAAACTTCAATTGTATATTAGTTATCACTAGAATTCAAAATTGAATTGATATTATATGCCTTTCAACGTGAAAACTCTACTATTTCATGCAAAGGTGGTGGAAAGATCATGAAAAAGGTGGTGGAATCTAAAAAACATGCATGGACACTTCACTCAATCATCAAAAAAGCTACTTTTTCTTGGAGCACGCGCAAACCCAGGAGAATATGCCGAATGTGGGCCGACATCACGGGTATAATGTGTTTTTTACCATTTTTAGTGCAAGATCAAACATACTCGCATTATCACGTGAGTGTGTTATTTCTTGCTAGAACGATCATGTCTCTACT
>VDFB02182240.1:0-21441 GCA_007258455.2 Sequoia sempervirens
TAATCAATTTCCTCATTTTGTCAATTATAGGAACTGCTATACCAACGAAGTATTTAGTACTCACAAAGACTTGAAGTTTTTGTAAGTCCTCTCATTTTTTCAATCTATCTTTAGGAACATGGGAAACCATAGTATCAACATTTGTAAAGATAGGTGTTTGTAAGGTTGTCATTTGTATGGTAACATCAAGAATAGAGTCCAAAATGGGCTGAGTATTGGCAACACTTTTCAGGAAAGAGTTAGAAGACTCATGATCCACTACAGATGTAAAACCAACACGGGATGCCATAAGTATAAAACTACTTCTCACTAAAGTATTGGTAATATGACACTAGGTCGTGAAACTCATGCAAGTTTTAAAACACTAAGTGTACCCAAGATGAACACTAAATTGTTAAATAGAAATAGCACAACACTTAGAATCAAAATTCAGACAATAAAAGTATACCTAGAACATAGAAACATAGATCTAAAGTTTCAAATTTTAGTCAAAAATATCAGGACATAGGTGCTAAGGGTGTTTGTGTCGTAGACAGGGTGTCTGGAATTTCAAAGTTTGACTATTTAGGGTGTTGTTTAGGGTTCTCAGATCTATATTAAAATGGGTTTGACAATAAATTGTTTTCCATATTTTGCTAACTTTAGAATTGTGAAATTAACAATGAAAGCATGTAACAATGTTGAAAGTAAATAATAGTTTTGAAATGCAGAAACATAATTCAGACAACAAAATCTAATAGAGAACATATAAATAGAGGTTTGATTCAAATCTAAGTCAATAGTATCAGGATAGAGGCTCAATCATGGGCATATATGTCCTAGATAGGGTGATTGGAAATTCAAAGTTTTAGTATATTTGTTACTGTTTAAGGTTCCCAATTTTGTGTACAAATAGTTTTATTAGTGAATACTTTTCTAGATTTTGTTGACTTTATGACTATGGAAATGAAAAATACAAGCACACAAATCTATGAAATATGAATGATAACTTTTGAATGCAATTTTTAGATACAAGATGCAATGATTGACTAATTCCAAGATACAAAGTCCTAAAAATTATGATTTGATGCAATACAAATTTTCACTTTTTTTGACCTAAACGAAAGATGTAATTTTTGAATGCAATGAATAATTTTAAATTTTTAATGACTTACTGAATGCAATTTGAATGTAGATTTGATCTACGATGACTTAAATAACTCCTATTATAATGCAATGTGAATGCAATATTTTTGTATTTTATATCCTTTTGTGATGCAAAAATGAAACAATAATTGAGAAATGCAACACAACGATATGCAAAACCTAGATCTAGGGTGAATTTTTAGAAGGTGTATAATTTTAACAGGTCAAGTTCACCAAAATGAAATGTATGGAAAAGGGAACCCATTTGGTTTTTGCCTTAGGGTTTGAAACCTTTCCCAAATTTCATGAAGGAGGTTACAAAAGAGGGGGGAGATGTGATAGATTGAAAATGGAAAAAATGAGGATTTGATGGTTTTGGACAAGGTATGAGATTGACTTATAACCTAATAGGTGATTCAACCAACCCTTAACCAAATCTGAGAATGTCCTAGTGATGAAATGCAATGATCTAACTAGCCTAATGATATGATTTACTATTATGACATAAATACAAAAAGTACAAAACTTCACAGATAAACTTCCGGACACCAAAATGGCCAGTGAGGACCGTACTATGATTCAAATATAGGATAGAAAATGGAGGACACAGATGCCTAGGGCGTGAGTGTCCTTATATGATTTTTTTAGATCTATTTTTGGGGTCCTCTAATTTTGAATCTAAGTTTTGGATTTTTTCCTTTAGATCTATCGAAACACTGCTGGATATTTTTGTAACTAAGTTTTTGTAGCTTGAGAAGATATAGGTCTTCAAATGCAACAATGAACAATTTGTCCTCAAACTCCTTTCAATGTTCTTCAAACTTGAGATCTGCACATTCACAAAGAGAAGAAATATTGGGCCATTTAGGGGCTTGCCTCAATCAAACCCCATGTAAGTGTTTCCACTTCCATAATGGAAATGTCAATGATAAATGGATAATGAAAGGAAGGACTGATGAAATCACAAAGTGCTGCAACTCACCACCCTTTAATGACTTCCTTGAAGGACTGAAGTCATGCACATCGCCTCAAGGTCCTGATCTTGCTTCCTTGAATGCTTTGAAGACTTACAAAAGTGTTAGCCTTCACAAAACAATGATAACATTAACACACATAAAATCACATAAGATTTGAAATGATGTTAGGATCTTGAATTGTTGCAATAATACTCTGATTTATGTTTCTCTTGACTTTCTTGAAAGTTCTCTTGATCTAAAGTTTGCACATTGTTCTCTTGTTCTTGCTATCTAGATTGCCCTCAAATGATGTAATAACTAGGTATTTATTCAATTTCCTAAAAATTAAATCTTGATGTCCAACTTTAGACACTTGAAATTCAAATATTAAATTGCTACAATCGACATATTTAAATTTGGAGGGAAAATAGGACACTCATGCCTAGAGTGTGAGTGTCTTGGACCTATTTTCTAGGATAGTTGGTGTTGGGGGAAATATATTAGATAAATGCAATTGATTCCTGCTAGCAATTACTCAAAAAATGTCAAAAATGGGCCATTAGATGCATAATTTAACAAATTAAATACTCAATTATGTCCAATAATTTAAGGGAGGACCAAACATAAGGTGAAATTGTCATGGGTGACAACTTACGATGCTATAGTACTGATCAAGTTCAATGCCATCCTCATAGAATACACTAAAATGTATCAATTTTAACAAAAATAAAATTCAAACCATAGCTTGTACCTTGAAATATTGAGATCAAGGTCATCCTCTAGCAGCTTTGTATCTATAGGAATCACATAAATTTCTATGATGATGCTTGATCTAGTCTATTTCTTCATCTTCCCATTTCCATCGCATTGCCTTCTTCCATTCTCTACATTTGAAAAGCCAAAGAAGAAAAAATCTGGAAGAAACAATTCAAAGAATCTTTAGATATCAGGTCATTAATGTAAAAAGAGTATAGATGCTCCAGTATTTAAGATAATTAAAGTGTTCCGAAAGAAATGCTTCATTAGAGGCTTTTCAATGTACTGATATAATTTGTTTTAAGTTGTCAAGAATTTCATAAAACTTTCATGGTTACCCTAACATCTGGAATAATTCCTAAATCCATGTAAAACAATGGAGATAATAACTTGGTGTCAAGATATTGGATCATATTTTATGGATTGGTTCTTAAAATTTAAGTTTCAACACCTGAAAGTTATATTTATTACATTTTTGTGGCACATATACAAGTGCTACAACTTACAATTAATGTTCTCTAATTGCAAAGATTAACCTTATCTTTTATTGATTTTTATTGAATTTCTTAGATACTTAAAGTGTCATTATAGAGAATTGATATTTCTTTGTTCCTAATGTCTTGTACAAAATATAGATATAGTTTATGGTGGATTACATTCGTAAAAGTTTATTACAATTGAGAGACTTGAATAACTACCCATCCATCATTGAAGTCGTTTTTCATTGACCAAACAAGGGAAAGTAAACTTGACTAGATGAATGCCATTAAGCACTATCTATGAATACAAATCCATGACACTCTTAGAGAATCAAAGAACAAGAAATACATAAGACATTTGAGATAACAAAGAGAATAACTAAGAATGTTAAGCATAATTGAATAACAATTTCTCTAATTTCAATTTCTATTGCATGTCATGGTGCAAGAAAAAA
Organism: Sequoia sempervirens; assembly: GCA_007258455.2. Classification (NCBI taxonomy): domain Eukaryota; kingdom Viridiplantae; phylum Streptophyta; class Pinopsida; order Cupressales; family Cupressaceae; genus Sequoia; species Sequoia sempervirens. Next base: position 3,772 of record VDFB02182240.1, read on the forward strand.
ACAATTAAATGTCATGTATTTCAATTTTAAGTAATTTGTACATTTTAGTCAATACACCAATTATTTATGTGTGATATCCACTTAGTCAATGCATGAGCTATTTTTGTATGAGATCTACTCTCAACAACACATTATAAGCACATTGTAATCAATACATGAATTGTTTAGATCAATTTCTTTTCATTACAAAAACTAGTATGATAATCATTTTCTATAAAAATATTTATTTTCTATAATTTCTACAATACATTTATATCTATCACTTATAATATATATATTTTTAAAATAATTAGATTTTTCCATATTACAAAATAATTTACATGTTATATATTTATTTAACACTTATTTTATATATTTTTAAAATAATTAGATTTTTCCATATTACAAAATAATTTACATGTTATATATTTATTTAACACTTATTTTATATATTAATAACCCCACTTAATGACCATTTAATCATTTTACAAATACCTTTGGGACATGCACATGGCGCCCTTAATTTGTCCCTCTAGTGCATTCTTTGTCGTCTTGCATATCATGTGAATGTAACCTCTCTTTCAAATCTGGCCCCTCTTGTCCTTTCTTGCATGTATTTCGATGGAACAAATAATATATGAAACCCACGTTCAAAGTTTTAGATGTTGAAAGGAAATGTGCTACATATCCTTTTGGAATTTAGTGGAGCTTTTAAAAGTTATTATTTTATACAAAGCACTCTTAAATCTCCTTAGTCATGATGTGACATGATTTTGGGGGTATTTTTTAACATAAGATACAATTTTATACAAGATCGCATATACTCAATCCCTATATATGTTAGAATACACTTAACATTATTCAACACCTACATGACTCTAAGCCACTAATTGTTAACTCATTGTCATATTTTGATAAGGTTCACTTTTTTAATGGGTATGTTGTCATATATATATATATATATATATATATATATATATATATATATTAAAAAGTTGTTTTCAAGATCTATGTTTTTATATGATATATTTATTTAATTGTGATAAGATTTGTTTATTTCAATGAGTAACATATATTGTAAAATTACAGAAAGTAAAAGTGTCATTTTATATTTGTTTAGGGATTTATACACATCATTAATGGAGAATAGGTAAATAATTAATTAACATAAAGTATCATTATAATAAACTTTAATTGTGCTTTCAAATGTCTATGTTTGTTTATGCTATCACATTGGATCAATGGAATTATTCATCCAAACATGAGTAAATAAACAATGATTTCGTTGAGTAGAATCTACTACCTTATCTTCCTCATTCTTGAACTAAGTGACTTTGAAAGGAAATATACTTGATCAAACTACAACAATATGACATAGATTAATGTCTTTATATTTCTAAAAATATTGTACATTACATAAAACACACTCAGTACCCTTTTATTGTGATGACCATAATCAAATAGTTGAATAGAGATATCGAACCTCTATTTATCTTTAGGGAGAGGGCTCTATAGTGGAGCACCCTAACTTCGTGTTTCTCAAAATCTTATGTGGAGATTTCAAATCACTCCCAATTTTGTACAGTAGTTTATTTGGCAACTCACGTGCCTCTATATTTTGTTTTAGGGTCACATCATCAAATATGATGCCACATCAACATGCTTTTTGTTGAAGTATTCAAAAAGGCCAAAAACAAAAGTGAGACCAATAGTGGTGCACTAAGTCATGTTTTATTGGTTCACTGATGTGGCATCACATGATTTGTCAGTTTGTGTACTTTATGGATAAAAAATGTTTTATAATTGATTATTAAGGTGCTCCACTATGAGACCCACTATATCTCTTAAAGAACTCTGCACATGTGCATGATACTAAAACACCAATTGATCCTCCTACTAATGCTTGATGTAGGAGCATTCCAGGTCAACAAGTTATCCTAATCAATCAAAAAAAATTACAGTTTAATTTTTCAACTTTTTTGTTTATTTTGGTTCATCGTTACAGACAAACATGGATGTGACCTTAAAAGCGGAAAATACATATTCAATGAGAAAATATCAAATCGCATTTAACTATGTTGGCACTAGCAAAGTTTTGAATAGATCAAATGATTGTCTAAGAAAGAATGAGCATGGTTTCGTCGCGCTGGCCATATCACAAAGTAATAGACTTGCATATGAATGGTTGCAAAATTTCCCTTTAGTTTTTTAAGTTCAAGTTAAAGGATAAGCAGTTTTAAAGAAGTTTGAGACGAATATATAATGAAATATATGGGAGCCACGGATAAATGAAAGAGGCTTAAAAAGAAGAGAATGCTAAGGGTCATGGCAATATGGTGTGCAACAAAACTAATGAATAATAAAATACAGATTTTGAACCATGAAATGAAGGGGGCGCAGTTGAAGATTCAGAAGGAAGAGGTGAACAGCCGCGTCTAAAGGACGAAGAAGTTAAAAATAGCAACGGGAATGTGAAGGGGCGTCCCAACGAGGAGAAAGAATTGGCGCAGGATTTAGTGAATGTATTTTTTTGTTTTGCTGTCCAAACAGAGGTCCAGCCCGTGCCCATGAAGGAGGAATCATTTGACTGGCAGATAACCGAAAAATGAAGCCGTTTTATGCCAGCATAGTGTTGGTTAATGTGCTAAGTTTAGTATAGATGAAAGAGGCCGCGTCAAGTAAAGGAAGCATAAGAAAAAAAATTTAAATGTATAGGAATATGGAGGGCTGCGCATAGGCAAGGGAGGAGCAAAATTTCAAGGCATCAATTGTGAAGAGTGGTGCATAGGAAGGTCACGCCAAGGCTGGAATTTGAATTCCAATTCAGCCAAGAAAAAAAAATAGAGATATAGGAAACTGTGTGTGGCGTAGAGAATAGGGAGCAGTAATAAGGTGATTTGCAAGGGAAAGTCTAGAGGAGTTTTAGAAATTGAAAGGTTTGATAGTGGAAGGTGTGTAAACTGCTGATTAATAATAGCCCAAAGAGTGATGACTGGCAGGGAGGCATGAGCAGATGAGTGGAGATAGTTGTCGTATAAGATTTTGGCCATGGAAGGCCCATTTGAATGTAGTTTTGTAATAAAACCAAATAAAGTCAAGATTTGCTTGCAATCGATATTTTGCTGAGTATTGTATATTAAGGCAAAGCGTTGCCTGTAAGAGTGATTTTGTGCTTGTAACTGGTGTTTGGGCAGAGAGGGGAGTTCCCTCTCTTGCATCAATGCCCCTTATGTATTTGTTCACAACTCACACTATTGATTTGAGCAGATCATGGGATGAGCAACATTCTCATCTAAACCGTCGAGTTATAGAAACATGCAATGAGATTTCATTGTTTCCTATTAGATGGTTGTATAAAGGCATGCTCCACTTTTTAAAGCCTAAATGGGATTTTTTTGCAAATCAATATTTATAAAATTATTTTCTCACTTATAACAAGAAACTATAAATAGATGAATATGAGGAGGAACTAGAGTGGAGGAGCTAGTTTCAAATTCAGAGTCGAGGGAGATGGAGAAGCATATTGAGAGGATGCAGATGAGGATTTTTGGGAAGATGTGGATGAAGACGAGTTGCTATTGGATATCCTATTTGAGGCTTGGTTGTAGGGCTTTTGCCTTATCTCCTCTGAGGCTCTCAGGCTTGCACCGGTGGCGATGGAGCCTTCTTTCAGCTCAAATTTTGGCCTTCATAAGGGGTTTATTCACTAGTCGATGGCCTACGTTTCCCTTCCGGATGCGTTGGCTGCTCAGGCGAATAGCGGGGTTAGGCTCCTGCCTTATGGGTGCCATGCTAGGGATTCATTGCACTCTCCTCCCCAACGCACATAATGTTTGTAGAAGTGTAATGGTGTGTCTGTCATTGATGCTCGCCATGTCCAAAACTTGGATGTTTTACATCTTGTCTTATTTCTTCTCGTGCAGGTTGCAGATCCCATGTATCCTTGTCTTGGCTTTGGTCTAGCTCTAGGTTTGAAGGCAGTGGCTAGTGCGCCTTATCCCTATTCTGATGTTGTCTTCTGTAAGGGGCTCCTCCTCAAGGAGGTTTCTCAAGTTGAAAGGGATGATGTTCTCCCTGGTGGGTATCATCGATGCAAAAAGTTGTGGGTGTCGTATCATCCTCCGTGTGCGTTGCAAGATAGTGGTGTTGGGGTTGTCACCTCTGTTGAGGTGCCCCATGGTCTCTATTCTATTGCATTGGTGGATAGAGCTACTACATGTACGCAGTCTTCCTTTATTGGGAGATTATTTGGTTATAGAACAAACATCGATGTTATTTGTAGTTGGGCGTTCAAATGTTGAAATGTTTCAACTTTTCTTCGTGTGGTGACCTTGTTGAATGGATTTCAACAATTCTCTTTTCAATCGTTTGAATTGTATTAGAGCTCTATAGGGATGTCCCTTTGCAGTCTTCCTTTATTGGGAGATTATTTGGTTATAGAACAAACATCGACGTTATTTGTAGTTGGGCGTTCAAATGTTGAAATGTTTCAAGTTTTCTTCATGTGGTGACCTTGTTGAATGGATTTCAACAATTCTCTTTTCAATCCTTTGAAGATTGTATTACAGATCTATAGGGATGTCTCTAGTTTCTTGGTAAGGCACTACTGATTTTGATGCTATCAAAGTTAATATGGTTCTTAGTTAGATTCTTACAACTCTCATTGGAATTTGGGATGAAATCATTATTCAAGGTATTGTTGATATTATTGGTTAGTTTGTTTCTATTGATAATGTTGTAAAATCAAGATAATTTTCTTTTTTTGCTTGATTTTGTGTGTTAAAATTGATAAGGTGTTGCCAAATAGCATTAAACTATGCTCCAAGTTTGGTGTCTGCGAGCAAAAACTTCATTATAATCCTTGCCTCTATTCCATTTCTATAAAGATGAGCACTCCTCCATAATGTGTCAAGTTAGCACTCCTCCATAATGTGTTGAGTTATTCATCATGAAAAAGAACACTCCATGATGAGAGAAGAAGGAAAGAATTCAACGGTTGGTCCTTCTCTTAAGGCCAAGCTATCTGATGAGGAGTGTCCTCAAAATCATTACAAATGGATGGTGTTGGATACCTCTCTAGGGGACCAAATTAGTAAGGTTTGTTTTCCCCCTTACAAAGAAAAAAGAAATCCTAAAGTTTTGATTATGGGTACCTCATTTGAGATCAGATTTTCTTTAAAGATGGATAAAACCAACCCTTGTGTGTATGGTTCCTCTTCAAATCCCTTTGGTGAAGTTTGGATTTAAACTGTCTTAATTGGTTGCTTGGTACCTATCATTTATCACTTGTTTCTTGGAGTTTTTAGCCCATTTGTTTGATGGTTGTTGTTCCTTGTTTGTTGTAGTTGTTCTTGCTATAAAAGGTTTTGGGGTCCTTTCAAAACTTGGTTCTAGTCATAAAATCTAACACATGTTGGCTAGGTGGAAGCTATAATTGATTTTTTCTTTTGTGATTAATTTTAATGTAGGAGCACCACAAGTGTAAGAATAATCCTACATCAATATTTTTTTATTTTTTTTATGTTTGTATGTTTTTTACAAGATCATTTATTTTCTATAGTTATTTTTTTCTTTCTATATGTTTTTATTCATATCATAGTATTTAGTTAGAGAACTTAAGATAATAGAAAATAATTCTACCGTGTGGTACTAGTAGTTCATTAGAGTGCCTTAACAATGTAATCAAAGCATCTTAAGTGTGTCCTTACCATGTACACATGTTTTCTCGAGTCTTTAGAAAAAGTTAATAGAATGTTACTTGTTACACCTAGTTATTGTAGTGACGGAAAATGTATCCCTTGACATTTTCACACTTGTTTAGGACCTCCCTATTAAATTGAGCCTAATGTTGCCTTGATTTACTGTTGTAATATTTTTAACAAATTCACATTAAGTCTAGGGCCCTTGTAAAATAAATGAACTTAATTGTACCTTATTTAGGGTGTTGTAAAGTGTACCTTTACACTTTCACAATAATCTAGCATTTTTATTAAATAATTGGGCTTCTTTATGCCTTATTTGGTCTCATTTTGCATCCATAAGCCTTATTTAATGCATCTTTCTGAGACTAATCCTCACATCTACCAATATCCAATCATAATTCATGTGTTTTTGGATTGTATGGCCTAGATTTAGTGATCTCAAACTCATACACCACCTTGGGCATATGGGTCCCACCTAAGTTTCGGGGCCCCAATCTGGGTTTCACATTAAACTAAGCATTTCTTGAAAAATGTGTTCCAAGCTTAGCCTAATGGGACTCATACACCACAACTAGTGTATGAGTTCCACTTATCTTAGACCTAAATTAAATTCAAATTCTTGGTAGGATTTTATTCTTCTAGATCTAATGTCACCTTGTAATATTGTAATTTTGAGAAATTTGGCATAAACAAGTATAAATACAAGGTTATTTCATCATTTTTCACCTAGCATGTTGAACAAGCATCCTTATAGAAAATTTGAGTTTAGAAGAGCCTTCAAAAGCTGATTATCATGTGTTTTAGAGCATTATTTGAAAGTATCAAGCATCATGTCAAATTCACCATGCATCATGTTTGTTTTTGAACTAACATTTGTAATGTAGGGTTTTATGATTCAAACAAGCACTCAAGTCAAGATCCATATCATTCAAGCAAGAATCAAAATCCACATTCATGCTAGCCATTTCACACATGTTTGTAGCATCATATTCAGGGGTTTGGTGAGTTGCAACATTTTTTTTGTTCATTCATAATTCCTCCATATTTGATTTTATTTCAAGGTTTGATTACCAAAATGAGGTTTGAAAAAGGAAAACCCATTTCTACTAACAAAACAACATTTTTCCCTCTCTTTAGTGTGTGATTTGTAGATCTAGATTGCAGATACATTGAAGAGAAAGATTGGAATAAGTTGTCAAAGTTGTCACCTTGTTTACAAGATCACTAAAAGACACCTACAGAGTAGAATTTAACATTCCAGATTTGGGAATCGGGATTGGAAGGAAGAGTAGATTTAGACTTTGACCCCCCAAAAAAGTTGAATAGGATTGATATGCCAGTTTTGGTGTATGAGTCATAGTATAGGGATTTTTCAAGATTTTAGGAGTTCCATACTTGTCACTATCAGATTTCTGTTTCTTCTCAAAAACCCTAATCTGGGATTAAATCGCCCAGCTTGACATATGAGTCCGAATGAACATTGAGATCGACATTTTAAACATTTTAGACCTTGTTCCTAGCTTCTACAGGTTTCCAAGCACACCTTTGCATTTTCTTAGTTTATTGTTCTGATTTGCATTCATTTCTAGGTCATTAACTTGAGTTTTGTACATCATTGGGTTTTATCATTAGGTCTTGCATGTTACTAGTCTTTCCAAGACCTATCTCGGTGGTGAATCCCCTTTTAGTCTTCAATCACACCCTAGGAAACCTTATTGCAAGATCTCTTTCCCTCATTTCGTCCTTGGATTGAGATCTATAAAAGGTTTCCTTAAGTGAAAATAAGTCTAATAGGAGGTCATTATCCCTTGTGTTCCATCTTCTAAAAGGTGGAACCATATTTCCCTTCATTTCATTTTGGTGAACCCAATGTGAACACTTCATTTCTAATTTGGAGTACATCATAGTGGGTAAACCCACAAGAGTGGTTTACAATTTGAGTGAGGAAGGAAAAGTGGCAGAAAATGACCCCATACAAGAAATTTTGGTTTTTGGGGTTCAAATGAACCCTTTGGTTCGAGCAAACCTAAAAAAGGGTTTGAATGAACCCTTTGGTTTGAGCAAACCAAAAAAGGGTTTGAATGAACCCTGGTTCATTTGAATGAGTTAAATGCAAGGTGGACCCCATTACCGCCAAAAAAACAAAGAAAAACACTTTTTGAGAGGGGGTTTGAATGAACCCTGGTTTGAGCGAACCCCTAAGGGTTCACTCGAACCCCCTAATTCCCACCTTGTCATCCTCTGGCATCAAAAAAGTTTAGAATTTTGTGTTTTGAAGCTCAAGTTGAGGATGAAAATGGAGGAGACTTCACAAACCCAACTTGAAATTAGGTAGTCCTTAATGAGCTATCCAATGACTATAATTTTAATATGTTTTGGTTTTATTATGTATTTGTTTTTTTAGTTTTACTAAACATAGGTTTTTCACCGAAAATCAAGCTCTCTATTTTGCACATGTGGGAAAAATATTAGATTATAAAAAAAAATGAAAAATATGAGTGCACTAGATATTGAAGTCCTTGATCCAACCAAAAAAATGAATTTCAATACATACAAATTTTTTTACATGTTATAATGGTTTTCCTTTTTTCCGAATTGTAATTGGTTTGACTTCAAAACTTGATTAAAGAAAAATATTTAATAAAAAACTATCTAAACCAAGTGGAAACACTAGATATTAGAGTTATAAATCTAAATTCGAAAGAATTGTAATTTTATCCTTCATGGAAAAAAGGTTATGCGAACTATACAGTGAGCGTCACTCCTTAAAAATGTTGTTTTATGAAAAAAAAATAGTTTTCAAAGGAGATGGAAAAATAAATGCAGTCTAATTCCAAAAAAATTAAAAAATATATTTAGAATCTATAGAGAAAATGTCATGAAACTCTAGTTTGCATCATCTTCAAATTCCTTATGGTTTAGCTGCTATCGGTTCGAAAGTGAAGATTTAGTTAGAAAAAAATATTTCAATGTCTAGTTTGGCCAAAAATTGTAAAGCAATATTGTGGGATCACCCTAGTCCTAGATCTAGCTTACATTAACTTTGCATTAGGGTTTTACATTAGTTAATTTGCATCTAGGGTTTCTAAATCTTGTATTAGTGAAAGTGCATATAGGTTGCATTTTTGTATCTTGCATCATTGAATTTCATCTAAAATCTATAATTACACTTAGCATAGACATCATACAAACCAGAAAACCTGACATTCACTTAGAATTTTTTGAAATTTGTTCAAAAACCCTAATTTGGGACTCATATGCCCCTATAGGCGATTTAGTTCTAGTATAAGTGCTTTTTCTTTATTTTTGGGTATTTTGTGTTGACTATTTATCAACATTTGAATTCCTAAAAAACCCTGATTGGGACTCATATGCCCCTCTAGGAAATTTAGTCCCATGTACGATCTAAAACTACATTTTACAGCATTAAAAACCCTATTTTTGTGCTTCTATTTGTAGTTGTTAGCTTTTTGTTCTAGTTTACAAAGTTTACGTTTCATTGAATTCATTGCATCTAGCTTAAACTGGTTCATTTGTGCATTTCTTAAATTCAAAATTACATCTAGAACATTCTATTTCAGATTGTTGCATAGTCTAATCAGTAAATTACATTGTTTAGAATCTGAAACTTGCATTTATACATTTCACTAGATTGCATTTCATCATGTATATGTGCTTTGGTAAGCTTTGGATGTCCTTGAAATCATTAGTGGATGTGTCAAACTTTGTTTTTGGAAATGACCCTAATGAAATTGAACTTATGCTAACTTAACTCCTAATGCATGTCCTCCTCATGATGTTGACATAATTGGAGAAGATGATGACAACATGAACAACTGCCTAAACAATTGGCTTAACAACCTTGAGACTAATGCATCCTTTTATCCTTCACCGACATATGGAAAAGGATTCATGATCTTAAGCAAACACAGATGTGATACAACAAGTGAACATAAAATTCATCAACTCCTATTTAGTAAATACCAACTGAAGACACCAAAGGGTTAGGATATCAAGATACTCCTTCCAATATAAGTGTCCTCCTTCCTAAATAACACTAAAGTAACTTTGAAAATACTTCTAAACCAATGATTGCTAACATTACCATCCATACAAGGAAAGCCAAAACTATATCCTAAAGATGCAAATGTTCCAAATTTTTGATACCATAGAACTCTTGGACATAGTATTGATGAATTTTGTGCTTTAAAACAAATCTTTAAAAAAAATGATATCATAGAATTAATCCCTTAACGCATGTCCTACTCCTTTCCATGTAATGGTTGTAGAATATTAACATTATTGCTATTACATGCTTTACATTCAGTGCAAATCATTTCAAAATGCAAGGAGCTCCTTCTCATCACATACCTTGGCTTATTCTTGTCTTGCACTCAATGGGGAAAGAATTAGATAGTCGTGTCCTAGTAATGCATTTTTCATTGTCCCTTTGGCTAGTTGTTTGCCTTCCATATACAATGAACAAGGGATGCAAATGACTTGCTAATAGGTTGAATCGCATATACCTTACTAGTCTTTCTTTTATCTTCTTTTGCATGTTTCTTTTGTGTGATTGCATGTGCATAATGTGATCCCCCGTACTATTTTGTTTGATGTATCTCTCTCTTTGTGACATTCCTCTATTTGTATCTACATTCATCTCTATGTCATAAATCCTTTTATCTTTTCTTTGTCTTGTGTTTTCCTTTTGGTGATGATGCAAGGTGTCAAGACATCACGTCTCTTCCATGTTGACCGAAAAATATTTTCCTTTCCTTTTCTTTGTCTTGTGTTTTCCTTTTGGGGATGATGCAAGGCATCGAGAAATTCATGTCTCTTCCATGTTGAACCAAAAGCTTTTCCTTTTCATTTTCTTCAAGTCTTGTGTTTTCCTTTTTGGGATGATGCAAGGCATCAAGACATTTGAACATCTCTTCCATGTTGACCCTGTAGACACTTAAAATGTCTTGAATGATATCACAAACTTGAATATGATATACTAACATCGCTTTATCCTAAAACCCATCCTCTTTTTGCTTAATTGATGTGATCAAATGGATTAGCATGGGCCAATTATACTTGATCCATGAAGAATTGAAGCATAACAAAGCCACTAACATCGAATCTCAACAAGATCATTCAAATGAAAGTTAAACTTAACATTTATCAAAACTAAGTATTCTAAACTATGAAAGAATTTAAATGTCTACTATAATCCATTTGAAACTTATCCTATTGTGGGAGTGGTGTCACGTTGATGTGGAACGATGACCTTGTCACAATCCTGTGGATAAATGAGCTTGTTCTAGTTAATTTTATTGAAGAAAACTAATGGAATAGTTGCGAGATGTGTATGAAAACATGATTTTAATCTAAATAAGCATGATGCAAAAGCTAATCTAACATGATTTATGCTAAAATGATTAAGATATAAAAATTCTAAGTTAATCTAAATGGATTCTAACCTAAAAGATCCAAACCCTAATTAATTAAACAAGCTACATGGATGCATTATGTGATCATGGAAGCCATTAATTGAAGCTTAAAACTAATTAATGCAACTAAAATGAGCTAAAATATGCTAAATGTGTGCTAAATATGAGTGTGAGTGTGAGTGATTTCAACAACATAAGTTTTCTCTGAAAGATCAATCTTTATTCAATAGAGGAAAGCTCTATTTATAGAATAGGTAAAAAGAGATCAATGGATGAGATCAAAAAGATCAATTAATGGTCAAGGATAAAAGATAGAAGAGGCATGGATCATGGATTCTCATCAATGAGTGAGAATGCAAGATGATATTTAATCAAGGGTTCACATTCCCTCAAACAAACACACTTTCAACTTGTTCAAAAAGGTCATAAGTTAACTTGAACAAGAGGTCACAAGTTAACTTGCTCAAGAAGCTAAGTAATTTTATTGAAATAAATGAATATTTTCCTTTTTCAAATGAGTGAGGAAAGAGAATATTCATTGGAATATTCTCATAGGTGAGGGAAAAGGATAATTTAGTTAATTAAAACTAAATAAAATTGTTCAAAAGGGGAAGGAATATTCCCTTGCAAGTGGGGGGAATTAGATTAAATTGATAATTAAACAATATTAATTATGCAATTAGGGGAATTAGAAGAATTAGATGATATTCATTAAAGAAAATGATTTAATGAATGAGGGAAAGGTGAAATGACATTTAATTAAATAACTTAGGGTTATTTAAATAAATAAGAAGATTTACAAATTTAAATTAAATAGTTTGATATATTTAATTTAATGAGACAAAATGTTGGTATGAAAGGGGGTGAATTAACCTGATTTAATAAATTAGGTTAATAGGTGAAAATGATGTCATTAATTAATTAGCTAGGTTGATTTAATTAATTAAGTGAAAAAAGGATGGGTTTCAACAGGAAATGATATTATTATGGGTAAAAGAAAGAGGTTGGGTCCACAAAGAGGGGAAGGTTTAGCCAAAAAAAATCTCGCATAAAATGCATATGCGTAATTAACAAATGCTTATGTATTATGATTTGGGTACCCGAGCCTAAAAACCACATTTGTGTTTTATAACATGTACAAGTCATTTATTTAAAAAATTAAATACCTTTTAGAAACACGTATGCATTTTAAAACACATACATGTATGTGTTGTAACACAAAACACATGCATTTTAAAATGCATACACATTTTTAAAAGTATTTATTTTTTAAAATAATCAAGCAAATAAAGAACGTGTATTTTTTTTGTAATGTGTACGCATTTTTAAAAACGTGTATGCGTTATTAAAATTTTTGAATCTCCAACCAACATGCTGCCTTGATTTTAGGCTTGGGAAAAGCTTGGCAACTTGACCCTTAGCCTTTGACCTGGAACTAAAAAACTAAGGTAGATTGAAGAAGAATGTCCAACTTTGGCAATATGGTTGATGGACTTTTTCTCTGAATCAAACTATAAAATTAAAACCCATTAGAGAAAAAAATGTTTAATTTCCAAATATATAATTTTTATTAAGATTGCATTATATTTGTTATTTTTTAATTAATTTCTAAGCAAACTAGTCCTTCAACTTGAAATATCAGGCTTTTTTAAATTTTTAATAACTTTCTTTTAGTTAAGTTTCTTGTAAAAAATATTATATGACATCAATATTTAGACAATACTCTACACAATGAAAAAAAAAAATTCAAACAATGTTTAATTTAGGTCCAATTATTCTTTTTGTACACGTTGATTTTTAAAAACAACAATTAAGGCCAATAAAAATTCAATAAAAAAAAAAAACTCCTCATCAATCTTCATGTTGTTAGCTCTTTTCCCCAAAAGGAATTAGCAAAATAATTTTATTTGGGTCAAAAAGTGGTGTTCGTACACATGCGCGGTATGGTAAAAAAAAGGACTTTTAAAAAGTGGTTTTTATACATCCCTATCAAAATTTAATTTCTATCTGGATATTTGAATAAATTACATATTTGGAAACTAGATTCAAAATTCAAAATTTCATATTATTGACTTTTTTAAGATTCATTGTGTAAGTGCCTCAAATTTTCATTCCAAGTGTTAACAATTCTAAAAAAAAAATCCACTTTCTGAGCCTTTTGTGGACTCAACTTCTTGTTTTAGCCCATATACCTAATTCGAGTGTATGATATGATTCAAGACATTTTTTAGTGTCAACATTTTTCCCCTCTTTGAAGAGAGGTACTTGCTACTTCGGTTCAAAGACTTATGCTTTTCGGATGAAAAACTACTAAAATAAAAAAATTCTGATTTTTAGATGCCCCATTGTGTCCCCAGTAGAAGGAATAAGCTAGTTCCCTGCCCGCTCGAGAAATCGGACATAAATTTTGAAATTTGAGTTTACTTTTTGACAAAGGTTAAAATGTTGCCCTAGGGGTTCGAAAATGCTCTAGATGCAAAAAAACACAAAAAATGTGAAAAACAATGAAAAATAAGATTCAGTTTGGAAAATTTTGTGAAAATGATGAAAAACCCTAGTGTGATGGCTAAATTAGGGAAAAAAACCCTAATTTTCTAGCATAAATATATGAGGAAGGGTCACTTTCAATTCATTTGTGTATTCACACCTTGAGGATTTCTTGTATTTTGAGCTCTGACCCTTTGATGAAATGGTGCAACGAGTGCTCCCACAACACATTTTCGACCAGGTTTGAGAGTACCAGAGGCTGCCAAGTGCAGTTCCACCAGTATGTGATTCCAAACTTGATTTGAAATTTGACTTTTTGGTGCATTTATTACTTTTTGAAAATTATACTTTGGCAGTGTCGCTCTAGAGCGACACTTTTTTGAAAATTGGCGATGCTAATTTGAATTTTAGTGATGCATATGTGAATTACAACACAGTTCACAATTTAGAATTAGGGTTTCTAATTTTAAATTGTGACACATATGTGTATGGAAACACACTTCTTGATTTGAAAATTGGGTTAGGGTTTCACCAAAGCTAAATCACGATGCATGTGTTTTTAGCAACATGATGTTTGATTTGTAAATTAAATGCCTCTAGTGTTACTATTTGAAATTTGAATTATAGTGATGCCATCATGAATAACAACACTATTGTCATTTTGAGGATGAAAATTTCAAATTTAGCTATTTTTTTCAATTTTTTGATGTTGTGCGCTTCGTGGGTGCAGGAGGTCATCCCACCTTTGATGTCTCGCGAGCACTGGCCCAAAATTTTGTCCAGACCTTGTGATTTATCTAAGTTGCATTAGGAGCACCTAGGGGAGATTGGCTTGTGGTATGTTGTGTACATGCCCATTGTTTGGACACATGTGGTGGGGTCATCCCACAATAATGGGTTACACTTTTTGGCCAAACTTGACATTGAAATCAACATTTTTCAGAGAAAACTTCACTTTCTGACACTTATAGTAGGTAAACTATTAGGAATTTGAAAATGATGTAAACTAGTGATTCGTGATATTTTGTCTCTAGATTTTAAATGTTTTTTTTTTTTTAAATGAAATTAAATTGTAATTTTTTTGTCTCATTTGATAACTAGCTTTTAATAGTAAACAACATTTTTAAAAAGTGGTGTGTACTTCAGCTCGCATAACTTTTTTTCTACAAAGGATAAAATCCTAATTCTTTTGAATTTAGGTTGGTAAGACAAGTATCTAGTCCTTTCATTTTGTTTCGTAGAATTTTGTTGAATATTTTTCTTTTAATTAAGTTTTGAAGTCAAATCATTTATAACTTAAACATAGGTGCACTTCAGCTCAGATAACTTTTTTGGTATGTATTGAAATTCAATTGTTCTTTTTTTGTTAGAACAAGGACATCAATACCTAGTGGATATATATTTTTCAATTTTTTTCCTCAAATTTACTATTTTTCCACAATGATTTTTCATCGAACTTGACGCTCGGTGAAAAACCTATGTACAGTAAAACTAAAAAATAAAATATAAAATAAAAACAAAATATATTAAATTTATAGTTGTTGGAAAGAACTTTTGATCACTACAATCATCCAACTTGGTTTATCAAGTTGACTCCATTTGCACCTCCTTCCCAAGCTTCGATAGTAAAAAAAATGCATAAATTTTGAAATGGTGGAGGGGAAGGTGAAAAAAGGGGGTTCATTAGAAGGGGGGAGGGTTCATTAGAAGGGGGGGTTCATTAGAAGGGGGGTGGTTCATTCGAACCCCCTTCATTAGAAGGGGTAAACCATTTTAAATTTTTTGATGAGAATTTCTAAGTTTTCTTCATTCAAAAAATTGTAACCCACTATTGTGGGTCTACTCGGTGATGATCACAACATTGTGCAAGTGATGGAACAATGAGACCTCGTCATTCCACCTTCCTACCGATGAGGTGACAATGATGACTGAGGATGTATGGTGGATATTGCGCTTGCCGATACACGGTGAGTATGCGATATATGATGTCAACACTAGCTATGATCCATGCCATGAGGTGATAGACCAGGAGGACATTGTTCTAGTCACTTCGTAGATTGACCTCAAGATGTATAGAGGTCATGTACCCACTTTCATATTGATTGTTGCAACAATCATCTCAGGCTTGGTTTCTCAGATTAATGGAGCAAAGGATTTAGTCCAAGATGGGGCTTGGCTTGGCATAAGATGCTCTTTAGGAGGACTCAATATGTGTGGGGGCCAGTGATGTTGGCCTTGTTATACCATGATATGCACGATTTTGTATACTGTGATGGCAGGGTGATTAGCATAGGGCTCACCTTACTACTTGTTTGGGACTGGGAGCACATCGCTCTGCTACGATTGATTGCTCAGATGACAGATGTAGATTTAGATGTTTTTGTTTTATGGAGGTATAGAGGTGCCATCACACTACAACATACAAGGTAGCCTAGGATTTTGTATTGGTGTAGGGTCATTAATGATATGATAGTCTTTAGATGGCAACCCTGTCTTCAAATGCCATCATGGTATGATGATGTTGAACAACTCTTCTTTGCTCGAAAGGCTTGATACATGTAGGGTCGAGAGCACACCATTATTGGGAGAAACCTACCAGATAGGGTGGCCAAATAGTTTGGAAATAGGAAGGATAGGCTAGATGATGCATACACCGCTATCTTTGCTAGGTCAACATGAGAGTCACCAACGTGGGGACCTACGATCCCATCCCATGAGGTTATTGAGGGATTTTGGCAGTTCGTTTCTTGACCATGGGAATATGATCAAGCATAGGTAGATACATAGACGACACCTGTATACGATGCATGGCTCACACCCTCTCGTAGATTGACAGATCTAGTGGGTGCACCTCCATGAGGGAGACTGATAAGGGGGGTGCAGGTAGAGGCAAAGGTTAGGGTAGAGGATAGGATGGATAGGATGGATAGATCTCGAGAGCACCACTAGTTGATCAACAGCTTCCTTGTCATCCATCGGTAAGAAATAGCCTCCATAGTAGCCACCACCATCAGGGCCAGATCCCCATGATTTACAGATATGACAACTACAACAATAGGTATAGGTTATTACAGATGAGAGGGATTAGGCTCGCCATCAGGTTTTGGTGATCACTGCTAAGAGAGATCAAGCTAGACAACAAATAGTGGCCTTGATAGCTGAGAGAGACTAGGAGTGACAATTTAGATAGACTACCAAGATGCAGTTGGATCAGGAGGTCAAACAACGTCATCAACTTGAGACCATGATAGTTGTAGCTCAGGGGTAGAGAGTGTCTGCTCGATTATACAAGGAGGCTATGACTGAGGCAACCTACTTCATGATGTACTACCATTGAGATGTCTATGCAACACATAGATAGTCGGATTACTCATAGAGGAACGGGGCACATCCCAAGGATGGGGATCAATTTTTATATACAGTCGGGTGAGTGGAGCACACATCAGGGCTAGCTTGCTTGTACAAAGACACTTTTTTGATTATTGCCTAGTTCTTTATACAAATATACATTTATGGGTTCCTTTTTATAGCCTTATGGATATTGTATTTTTGATCGATATATATATGTGTTGATTCAGATATTGTATGACAATCATTTTTTGATATATATATGAGATGGATTTGATGTGAGGCGATCTGTTCTCTTTATTTCATGCTTATGAATGTATGGATACATTTGATGTGATGATGTGACATGTGTATATTTTATCATGTATGGATGCAATTCTTTTTTTAGTATCTTTTCATGATATGTTATGGAATGGATGATATGATATGCAGATGTTTATGGATGCATTTCTTTTGTGTATTTTCTTATGCGTTTTTACAATATGATGTATGCATATGGATGGATGGATAATTTAGATGCTTATTATGCTTATGATATGATAATGTGATGTATGTTTATGATATGTATGCAACGATTTCAGATGCTTAGAATAACAAATCTATATTATTCATCGTAACTTAAATGATAATGCTGATGAAAGATGTATGATTTATGATATGCTATGAGATGTATTCATGTTGATGATTTGTGGATGCAGGGTGGATACATTGATGATGTT
>VDFB02182241.1:0-39063 GCA_007258455.2 Sequoia sempervirens
AACATCCACTATATTGATATATGCATCTAGTTAGATGAATTTATTGAGCATTACAAAAAAATACAAAGTGAGATAAAACAAGGAATTTTGTAAACTATGCAAGTAGATATATTGCATGGTTCTATAGATCTAATACATGATCAAAGTCAACGAATGATTGCATCTTTGTGATTTTTAGTGCTGTTGGGAGCCAATACATGTTAAGTGTGCTTAGAATTCTTAACCACCATTCATCAACCCACTCCTTTGACTCACACTCATTCCAAGATTGAATTGTACATGAACAAAAAAAGCATGCCATCTTTTGTGTATAAATAGTCCATGAACCTGCATTGGAGCTTCTAAAAGGGTATAGCTCACTTGATCCTATTAGTGTACAATAGTCATCATATTTTGCAATGTTAGTATCATCTACCAACCAAAAAAATCAATGAACTAAAGAATTACCTTCATTATAGAGACCCACAACATGATTACACCACTAGATGATTGATTTTACATCTATCAACTTTGGACTATATTTGTACTTTAACTCTTCTTGTGCTAAGGCTCTTTTAATACATGCTGCTGCAACATCATGCCCCCCCCCCTTTCCATGCACAAAATCAAATAAATTTCATATATGTTGAGCACCAGTGATCTTATCCATCCTGCTCAACCAATAAAACATCTTGGATTTCTTGAATTGTGATGTATAATTATCTAATAATATGATATTTTCAAAGAATGATATGCCCCTGCTAACCAAATCAGCATAGAAAATCTCAAAGAAACCTTACACAAACTCTATATAGAATGTGTGCAATCATCATTGATGTAAAAGTGATACTCCTTCAATACCTTCCTATCATCCTCTATACTATCACCTGCATGGATGAAAGCTACATGCACAAGTATAGAAACCTGTGTGGAGTTGAAGTATTGTGATCTTGCACCTCATTTTGTGGTTGTAGTGTGTAGTTATCTACAAATTCGATAGCTAAAATGATGGTATGAAGTGGAAATATGTCCTAGCATAACTTTAACTTTAAATCCAACAATTGAGCTCTATGTGTATGCCTTGCATACTCATACACCACATGATCATGAAAAATTCCCATAAACTGATACACTAGAATCTTATCACTGACCAATTTGCACTTTTTTGATTCTTTCCCATCTTTTAGATTGTAGGCCATTGTATTTTATTTACCAAATTATACAATTTAATTTCCAATTGCATGTGTACTATGCATATGTTGACAAATTGGAAAATATTTCAATCCAACACAATGAACACATGTGCCATCCAAGCATGATTTCCTATTAAAATTTTTTCTTCTACTCTTTCCCATAAAATGGTAGATATGAAATCCCATGAAGATATAGGTGGAAGCCTTATGTTACATTCTTACAAAATATTTTTAGTATGTATAACTACACATATATGTTAATAAACATCATAATGGTTAGCAAACTCAATATGTACTCTACAACAACAAGTAGTGTGTGTGTGTGTGTGAGTGATTTATTTTGACATAAAAAGGCTTTAGCATTTCAAAAAACCTTTCAAAAAAATTTAACTTGAGGATACATCTCTAGAAATTTAGTAAAAATATGGGTTTGAGTCATATCCAAAAATGCTTTGTATGTGCCTCACAATTTTGACTTTCAATTATCCTTCTTACATATCTTTGATTGGGAGAGACCCTAGTGTTATTCTTCCAAAATTATTGTGTTAGGGATCTCAAGGCTTGAACAATTTCTTAATCTTTCCATGGTAATCTATCAGATAATTCCCATATCTCATTGTTATTTGGATCCTCCACTCTTTTACACCTTCTTTTGGCTCTCATTAGAGATGATATACTTTTTTTCAAAGTTTTACTTACAGTCTTTGAAAGAATCATCTTATTCCTGGTTTGATTGCTTACCAATGTTAATGTCATCACATGTCGGGTGGAATTACTATCTTTTGTGTGTGAGATAGAACCCACACCCTCATATGTACTCATTAGATTATTTACAATTGATTTCTCACTTGAGTCATCTGATGTTCTTAGCCCAAGAATCTTCATAATGGGCCTAAATTTTAGTTGCCTCATAATTTCAACAAATAGTTGAGATCTTGCAACCTCATTTAGCTTCTCAAAAAATAATCTCCATATCCTCCTCGCATATCCTTGACAAGTACACTTTGGAATCTTATCAACCATTGGTTTCAAAATATTACAATCAATATCAATCAAATATTTGGGATTTCTATGCAAAAATATAGGAGTTGTTAAAGGTGAATTTTCCTCAGCATTAGGAATGTCAACAACATTGGGGATAGATGGTGTACCTTCAACTAGAGATAAAAATGATGATGTACCTATAAATTAATATGTAAACTATTTTGTACCTTCAACTTGAGATGTGGTATGTGGAGTGTCTTCAAGTAGAGACATGTTTGTTGATGTAGTTTCAACACCACATGTTGTAGATGGTCTGCCTTCAACTAGAGATGTGATTGTTGATGTACTTTGAACATGACATATTGTAGATGGTGTTCCTTGAACTTTACTTATGGTTGATGATGTGCCCCCAACTTTGGGATTCATTTATCCTCTCAGCCGCGAGTTATTAAAATCAATTCTGCTTCGTACATTGGTAATTCCCGCTGGGAATCTCTTCTCGCGAGATTTTCCGGTTTTCTTTTCCCTATGGGGGTTTCAATTTAGTTTTCAGCACTGTTGAAGTTAAAAAATAAAGCTCAATGAACTTTTCTCTTCTCCAAGTTCCATTTTTAGCTTCAAGTTCATCTAATGTTAGAGTATTTTCTCGTCTCTTGGGCATGATGTTGAATGCTACATGCTCACAAACACAAAAAGAACAAAAGTAAAATACTCACAAATACAAAAATACCAAAATCAATTGAAAATTATTGCAATTGATCTATATGAGAAGGTGACAAGAAAAAAATTAAATTAAATAAAAACCCTTGATAAACAATTGAATTGTACAGACATCAAAAATATTACCTAATATAATAAAATTTTCTCTAAAAACTTCAAATTTACACCAAGATAATTGTTGAATATGAATGGACAGTCACTTTAATTGATTAACATTATCATCTACCTTCTCAAACATACATAAATGTAGAGGGAAGCAATTATACTCTTTCATCAAGGGCAACATGGTAGAGGGCAACATTGTAGAGGGTAGTACGGTAGAGGGAAACAATATTATTTTGTGGCCTTCTGATCATATTGATTTAATTATTTTGTAAATATCCTAACAAATCAATATGATCATAATTTAATTCATGATGATCATAGATCTAAAGTTTATATTCTTCCATCATCTCCACACAATTTTGTAATAATATTCAACATAATTGCTACAAAAGATACAAATTCCAAGATCAAAACTATATTTTCCCAATGGTCATTTTCCAATATCTATTTTGATTTTCCAATCCATAATAGGGAGACTGATAATGTATACATAGACTCATACTTCACAATATTCCACATGCTCAAAGAAATTCTCACTTAGTTCTATGTAGTTTTACTATGCTACTAGATCCTTGTGTTCTACATCCCATTGTAAAATATAATGGGTTGAAGAGGAGAGCAGACACAAATTCTAGAATAGGTTGGCCATGTCATGGCCTTTTCCCCCTCAATACCTTGTGGGTATGTGTAGTTGTCCCATGACATGACAAATTGCACCCAAAGGAATCCATAGGGCACACACATGTTTGGAAGTGAAAAACACTTTTAAAACATTAAAAGATATGTTTTAATAGCATTAAAACCTGAAAACATCAATGAAAGCCCTAAAAGTGACCATTTATTAGTTTCTATTCCTCTATTGTACAATAAAAAATCATAAAAACAACCAATGTCACTCCTGAATTTTAATTTTTTTGTTTGTAAAGCTTGTTGGTTTTTTTAGGATCATATTGTTTTCTTAGGGCATCAATATTCTTTTGTGGTAGCAATTAAATTATGATCATATCAATTTCTTAGGATCTTTACTTTTATTCCTTATTACATATTCCAACAACCATTTTCCCCATTTGGTCTATTTAAGGAATCTTTCCTCATTTGGAAAGGGATCCTCTGTCTCTCTCTACATCATATAAAGAAGGTAAAAAATGCTCTCATATTTTCATA
Source organism: Sequoia sempervirens (assembly GCA_007258455.2). Classification (NCBI taxonomy): domain Eukaryota; kingdom Viridiplantae; phylum Streptophyta; class Pinopsida; order Cupressales; family Cupressaceae; genus Sequoia; species Sequoia sempervirens. Next base: position 4,146 of record VDFB02182241.1, read on the forward strand.
AGTTGTTAATAAAGACGTGTTCAGTTTGACTTGAGGTGCACAAGTGAGCTATTATTATATCATTTCTCCTTTATTGATTGTAGTTGGCTATCACATTTGATTGGTCAAAGCCACTTTTTTCTTAGCCATATTTAGTTAACTCGTCTATTGATTGACAATTAAACTCTTCACTTCTTAGATTGAGTTAGCTCACCTACTGATTGTAAGTGATTTGAGAGTTAAACTCGTTACCTTTTGGACAGGTCATATATTTGATTTATGCATCTATATATCTATGTAGAGTCCTATGTAATATATTTTTATTCACATGCTCAATCTTGGAATATAGTTGGCATTTGTATTCTTCATAGTGGTTTGTGTGTAGTTTGTGTAACATGTTTTCAATCATTTAGATTCAAGCTTGTGGTTGGATTCTTATTGAATTTTGCAAAACCCCATTCTTAAGAATCATGACTAGTGTAAACATGCTAGAGATTTCTAAATTTCCATCTCAAAAAAATACTTGCACAAAAACTCTTTTTCTTCATGCCATAAAGAAAAACCAAAGAAATCATTTAAAAAATTGAGAGCATTTGTCCCATGCTTAAGCATTTAAGTCTTGCATATAAATGAATAATGGATAATATATAATAAATGGAAAATAACTCTAAGGTAAAATACTAATGATAGTCTTATATAGATAGTCATGAAAACAAAAATCTCATGACAACTTTGAAAAAGATTATCCCAAATCCACAAATCAGTGCATGATAGTCAGCCATCAACAATCTCATTTTGAAAGTAAGCAATGATTAGATTAAGGATGAAAATACCAAACTATCAAGAAGAGGACAATCAAGTTACCAATCATTGAAGTGACAATCCATATACAAAGTAGAAGGCCTTATGACTATCAAATGAATGAAAGTCGGACTGAGAAATGAGGGAATCATTTAAAGACCAGTTATCATTAAAACTAAAAGATAGTGATACCACCATATCCAAAGGCCAAGGATGACTGTGATGATGCCAATGTAGCTATAATACCACAAAGGTCAAACACAAAGATCAACCAATGATTATAAGGCATAAGGAGTAGCCTTATAAAAGTACATAGGGATCAAAGACACAGATTTGAAGAACAATCCTTTGATTGCATAGTTACCATGCTACAAATGAAAATCATCATTCACTAAATCCTAGGATAGTCCTTGCCACATTCAAATGCAAATGAGGATAGTGAGAACATGAATAAAGATAGTATTTTGATATAACCTTAAGAAATCCATACAAATCAATAAAAAATACACCATCATAAAATTAAATACAAATCAAGGGAATTAGATTTTTGAGATCCTTATATCTTGTCATAAGGTTAAGTTTTTTTAATTGATCTAGGTTGCCATTAATTTTTGAGATCTACTTTTTATATTGGGCTGATTATTGGTTTCAAACCCTTTCTTTTGATTATGTTTTTGTAAATGTGATCAATCCTTGTGTGTGGGAAATATAGTAGGCTTGCAAGGAATTCTTATGTGTAGCTAAGAGAGGTTTACTATAACAGATCAGATTTATAATCCTTTATGTGAGGCTTTTGAAGACCTTGTATGAAGTCTCAAATATGGTGTTAAACCGATATGCAATTCTTGAGAAGTGAATGTGTATGATTGTGGATCCATGACACTTCTCCATAGTAGGTGGATGCCTAGAGTAGCATGGTGCTGCCACATGCACTCAATAACGGTAGCTATCTTTCCCCCTTCTAGTTTTGGATGGTTTTTGGTAACTCTTGATCATAGTGTGTAAGTTGGTGTGCTTGGATGTGCTTTCAATTTGTGGATCTTGGTAAATGCATATTGGGTTAATACAATTTTATGTAATTTAGTTTTGATCATTTATTCTTATGCTAGTTAAGGATGATAATATTATCTCCTTCTTCTACATCTAATTCTATAAATTAAATTGTATGAACTCATGGTGTTTTATTTGGAGTAGTTTCCTTTAATAAGGTAAGAACTACCTACCAAGAAAAACAATGTTGTATTTAAAGTTTTTCTAAGAACTTCTTTACTTTCTTATTTTTAAATGACATACCATTATCTATAATCAAAGATGAAGGAAGATTAGACCATGGTATTATGTTATCTAAGATAAGATTAGATATAACGCCAACCATTGTGGAATGAAGATGCACCACCTCGACCCAATGCATGTATCAATGCAAATTAGAGTTTCTACAGATTTCTTGCCTACACAACGTGAACATCACTCACAAATTTTTCACTTTTCATATTGATCATGTCATTATAACCATTCAATGCACTTTCATATTGATTGTTCCATTATAACGATTTAATGCACTTTCATAGCGTAATTTATGGAAATGACATCAATTCGATTTTTTGACTACAACATTGGTCAAATTATATGGTTTGTCTAATAGTTTTTTTAATTATTTTCTAAGTTTTGATTTATATAGTACAAAAAGTTTGCTAAGGGGGAAAATATATTAGTAAAATTATAATTCTAAATCATTTTTTAATATTATTAATTGAATATTATATATATAGATGTTTTTGTTTTTCTGAAGAGAATTATAACATGATAAGTAAGCATGTATTAAAATAATAAACAATTTTTTACTAAGCTATCATGAGTAAGGGTATGTAGTAGTGGAACTTAATAAAAGCTACAATTTGTTTTATGAAAGAGTATCAAATAAAAAAGTGAATTTTCATAACTATTTAGCAAAACTATTAGTTCATTGGTTTAAGTATGTTATATATTGAAACCCATTAATTATATGACATATATTTATTATTATTTTAAATCAGCACAAAGAAAATAACTTGTTCTTTTTTATTATCTAGGAAAATTAAACAAATGTAATAAAAAATAAAATAATTAACTTAGATAATAGAGTTAGTATTTTATCATTGCAATAGTAAACTATAAACGAAGTGTGATGGGTAGAGGTAATTAGGTTTGAAATTGGTAATTTGTGATTAATATTGATGTCATGCTAAAGTAAAATTGCCACTTTTAGAAAATTAATTCCCTTATCCTAGAATTTGTATAGAATAAAATCAATACTTCAAATTCATGTTTCCTCGTAATATTTGATGTCTAATGTTCTTGTAAGGAATCTAGTACTCATAGACACTTTAAGGAAACTTGAAACATAGAAAAAACATAGGTGGGTTATTAAAATGGGGTTTGATGGACCTATTTCTTGAGCAATATTTCATTGGGAAATGAGATCCACCCAAAGAATTGACTTACAACCCTTAGGTGAGTCAACTCAATGAGTGAATCTTCAGATTTCCTTATGACAGAAGGACGGGGGTCAGGTTCACCAGAAACTTTTGGTAGAAATATTAAAAATAGAAAATCAACCCAATTATGCGAAATTAAACTTGAAACAACAATATTAAACTCAAATTAAGCAGAACTAGAAATTAATTTGTAGATCTGAGTAGGGTAGAACTATGTTTACTAATAACCAAAAGTGAGTTTTCAAAGGTTGACTGGGACTCATTTGCCCAGGGGCGAATGGATCCACTATCAGGTTTTTTCTTTAACTTTCGGGAGCCTCTAATGCAAATCTGAATCTTCAAATTTGTCCAAGTGGCAGTGTCGAAATGTTGGAAATAACTTATGTAGGTTAGTTTCTATGAGATGGCAACAATTATTAAAACTTTTGAAACTTTTTCAACTTCTTCAAATTTGCTAGATTCAAGAGATCTTTAAGCTTTCTTTGACCTAGATCTAAAAACACCACATAAGAGGGGAAAATTGTTTGTTTTTGGTGAATGGGGGTTTGCCTTGGTCAAACCCTATTTTGGTAATCAAACCATGAAATGAATAAAAGCATGAAAGAGGGAATGAAGAATGAACAAAGCTATGTTACCACTCAACAAACCCTTAGATAAGTCCTTGAATGAAGCTCTGAAACTTGCATGAAATGGATTCAATGGATGTGGATCTTGAACTTTTAATCTTGCTTGAAATAGTGCCTTGAATGCTTGATTAGATCATGAAACCTACATCATCACAACGTTAGCTTCAAAAGTATGCATGATGCAAGAAGACTTTGACATGATGATTGGATTTTGATTCTTGCAACAAAACTATGATATTTTTGCTCTTCAATTCCTTTGATCATAAACTTTAGCTCTCATGAAGTCACATAGAAATTCTAGGATTGATTATTGAAAAACATAGTGAAATATCCTTATATTTATAGGTATGTATCCTCAATTTCTTGAAATTCAAATATAAAAAACAAACATTGAATCACAAATTTGAAAACATTAAAATACCACCAAAAACATAATCTCTATAAATGGAGTGAATGTCTAGAGGTTTGTGCAAGTGGGCTGTAATAGATGGTGGGTAAATGATGAATGTACACAAATAAGCGTAAATGGGGATAAATAAGAATGAATAAGGATTATACTATAAGTCAAATCTAGCATGCAAGTGTGTTTCTTATTCATTTTTAAATATTTATTTTTGACATTCCACTATTGTGAGCACACATGTAATTGTGAAATGGCATGCACATACAAATTTCACCATTATATTTTGACACCAATTTAAAGTGTGTGTGAATCTAACATTAGCACACACTTCAAAGTATATAAAAATTCTCAATCAACATGAAAACTTCAAATATCTAACAATGTATAGCCCAAGCGGTAGCAGAGTTGGCTTGGGTAGTGGGTTTGCTCCCCATTGGTCTTGGGTTCAAGTCTGCTCCTAGGTTTAAGAGGTGTGACTTCTTGCGGATGGGGGATCTCACCCACAGGAGACTTGTCTCAGCCTAGCTCGCCTCAGATACCCAAGGTAAGGGCTGCTGGGCCACTGGGCTAGATCACAGGGACACCCCTATAGTATCAATATATATATATATATAAAAATGCATAATAAGGGCATATGATCCATGTAAAGTAGTGGACCATTCTTTGATTCCATGTCTATGCTCCTTGGTACTAATAATCCATCAAAATATATTAAATAGAAAAGGATATTTCAATAAGTATCCTTTGGAGTAGATAGTTCAATTATACACAAGCTATAAATTTATCCAATTATAAGGAAATGTGAGAGGTAGAGAGAGATATCAAGGTTAAATATTACATGTAGAGAAATTGATATTGTAATCCTCCCTCAATATATGGCAATGTCATATGACATAATTGAAATGAACATATAATAAGACTCCACATTACATGGTATTGATATAAAATAGTTTTAATATGATCGTGTAATTTGATAATTCAATATAATTAATTTTTTAAAGAAATATACCTTTAATTAATGTAGGCATGTAATTAAATAATATCCATCTATACATGGTGGCAATTCTCTATGGAACACAACGTCACTTTCTAAAATCTCAATCATTGAAGTGTTAGTAATAATATATGCCCTACAAATTAGTTGCATACATATTATGCAAGGAATTGGAGGAAATAAAAATTGGTACATGATAAAAAAATGAAAAATAGTAAAGTAATCATGTAAAATGTAAACATATTAAAGAATATTATAGATCACATATAACATGTATTTTAATTTATCATCATTGATTGGAGATAAGGCTTAAGATGTAATTCTACCCCAATATAGGGGTGTCACAAAGCAAAGATTTCCCTAAATTGTAGCTAATATTAATGTAAGGATATTAAATAGATAATAAATATGGCATGTAAGCATGAATAATTAGAATATAACAATGAAACCATTGTACCCAAATTAGTCAAAAAGGATCGATGAATGTCATAAAAAATAATTGGTATGCATAGTATACAATCATGTCATAGATCACAAGTATGGGATGACGAGAGAAATCATAGTAGAGGTAACATGCCTAGTAACATAATAGGCACAACAAAATGAGTATAAATTTATTAACATGATATCATAAGGAGATACACATAAGAACTAATTACGCCGAAGGCGTATCATATTTGAAAATCTCAGACCTGATTTTTACTACCAACAGTTAATAACTAAGTAGAAGCATTGCAATGCACTTATATCAATCTGACCTATTCAAATTTTTTTGTAAATTTTTTAATCTTTCCCATTTTCCAATGTTTGAATATTGTACATTATAATCTGTTGAATATTGTACACTATAATCTATAGCCACCGCTTTATTTTTCCATTGTTTACAAGCACCGTATTTTTATTTAAAGCAACCCATACTCGTATCTTGGATTTTCTCAGAGCTTCATTAGATGGGAAACTTCGCCTCCATAAATACGATAGTAGATTTTTCTGAGTTTTATCAGATGAGGAGCCATCTTTTTATGCCCTGCCAGTTTTATTGCATATTTTACTATATTGGTGTGTACACTCATGTATATAAGTCAAAATAATTCGATGGTTCTTACTACCCAACTCAACAACTATCTCTTTTTAATTCGGTGGCATTTGCTAGAATTAGATTTTTATTTATTTCTTATGAGTGTTTCTTGACAGCGCACACTATGCTAATTACTTTCATCTAACTTGGGTAAGGATATTATCTCTTACTTATCCGGATATCTTAGTTTTAACTCACAAACTCTCCAAAATTCACTCACTTCATACTTGCAATTGCCTGTGCTTCTCTCTTCCACTGACCAAGGAATTCATTCACAACTGTATGTTGGCAAATGTTTGAATTTTTCCCTTTATGAATATAGCATTTTATTTAATAAACTTGTTTCACTTGCCAATATATGATTCCTTGTATATTTTTGTGATATCTGTACATGTATTCATGTTCTGCAGATATTTTGCTTCTACAAAGTGACAAAAAAAACTCTTTGAAAGCTCACCAATTGTTCCATGAAATCCTTCCCTCTTTCAGTGAGCAAGGTATTCTTTTACACTTGAATTGTTTGCTTGTTTCTTTTTCCAACTTATTTGTCTTCTTCTTATTCACCCCTATTTACAGGTGCACACCAAAAGATTAGCAGCAAAATTTACCCATACCACAATAGTAGAATAAAGCAGGTTCAATCGCCCCATCAACAACATAGTCAAGCATGTCCTTGTTTTTCCATTGTACAGTTGACTACCAGAATGATCAATTTTGGAGACTTCATTTCATAACTATGAGCTAAGAGGGTCCTTTGTAGATTTGAGCATGTTTCCACTTTCATGGGGAAAGAAGACTGCATTGTTGCTACTCTTCCTTAGGTTCTCTTCTATCGGATTATATTTTCCAACACAATATAGATAAGCCCTTGGAAAATATTCTGATTCATTACTGGTTGAATTTTCTCTTCTCTATACCTCATGAAAGGCCTTTGAAATTTTCCTCCAATTGTAATCATTCTTTTCAAAAACCTTGATCAAGTGTTGCTTGTCTATTTCACTGTAGTTGGTATATGCAATTCTAAGGTCCCTATTGGTGTGGGTCTTGAATATTACTAATTTTTGTGAAGGATGATGATAAGATGATGTTGTGACAGAGATCCACATGCTTTCCTTTAAACAAGAACAATAAGAAAAGGAATGGAATTATCAGATTCAAAGTCTTCTGTTGATTTGGTGTTGCTAAAATGGTTGTTGAGATGCTCAAGGAGTTCCTCTACTATGGCTCTCATGAAAGGCCAATTAACATTAGTATTCTACATATCCTTTCCACCATCTAGGCTATTAATAAAAAGACTCAAGTACCCCTTCATCAAATTTCTCCATAAATATATTAGGTATGGCTAGAGATTAGATTATTTATGTATCCCCTTCCTCACTTTTTTTAAAACTCTCCTTTCTAAAGTTGAAAAAAGTTGATTTAAGACATTTATATCTAGTCAATCTTGAAGTTTCCTCATCCATTTCATTACTTTTGATGTTGGCTTCCTTGTTATTTTAATCATTCACTAATTTTGCAATGAATATAATGCTTCCTTGTTATTTTAATCATTCACAAATTTTGCAATGAATATAATGCAACCATTATTTAATACATGTATGGTATTAATGCTTTTGTACATTTTAATTCTGTACAAATTTCAGTTAAAGCCATTCGCCAAGCTGGGCCTTTTTAATCTTTCACAAAAAAATGGAATGTCGTATTGTTATTGAATCGATTGGAATGCAATATTGTTATTGTAGCGATTGGAATACATGTGGAATTGCTCTGATAGACATGTATACAAAATGTGGAAGCATTGCCAAGGGACGTGAAGTGTCTGATCAAATGACAAATGAAAAATTTTAAAGGGTTAAGGAACTTTGAAGCAAATGCAATTGCCAGTTGTAAAGACAGACTTCGTAGCCTTTGCCAACAACCTCCTTGCCTATGCAAAAAAAGGAGTTTTGAAAAATCATAAGATTATGGAGAACAATTTAGTTTTAAAGGCTTGATTGTTTTATTCTATTTGCATGCCGATGTGTTCTATGCCTATTCTATCTGAGACTTTTTGACAAGCTTTTTTGCCTTGGATGTGTATTGTCAAAAGGATCTTATTTTTTGCTGCAAAGAGTTGCTGAGAAACCTTAGTGGTCTTTTGATTTGAAAGGTTGATATGAACTCTTAATAGGTTGTTGTATGCTTACACAATTATATGGCATTACAAAGGTCTTACCAACTTACCTTAGTTACTATACATATATAAGCAAAAACATTACCACAAATTTGCCTAATTGACCTTCCACACATCTTCGGCGTACCCTTTGCACACTAAGGTGCGATTGCTAGTTGATAGTTAAACATAAAGAAGGAAAAATATGTGCATTACAAGATGGGTGATAATAATATCATAAAATTTATGGAAATAATGAAAAATTGAATAACCCAAGTGGTAGGAATATAAAATATAAAGGAAGAAGAAAGCATATACAGAAAAATATGAACATAAGAAGTAATGTAGGTTTAAATCATACTATAGAATGTTCTTGATCCAGATCTGAACAACTTCGTATCGAAAGACTTGAAATGTGAAAGAGAATCCAACTTAGAAAGACTTATTTTCCTCCTTTGTCCAACTTTCTAAAAGAGATTTATAATCCAAAACTATATACTTAAGACAAGAGGAGAGAGACACCCCCTCTCAAAGCCTAACTAAATGGAGAAGATTAAACAATCTTAACGAGGAATTTAAAAATCTAAAGATAAAACAAAACTTTTTATCATAACCTCTTACTAAATTTGTTGTTAACCAAACTTTCAAAATTTAATTACAATCAACAACATTTGAACTAAAATTTTCTTTGAGCGAAACTTTTACAAGGCTTTGTATAATTGAACGGTATAACAGGCTAAACAGTACAAGAAAACTCCAATAGAGCATGGAATGCCATTGGAGAGATTTCAATATGAAGTTTGTGTTTGAAAAGGAAGAGTTTATACTGTCGGTGTGTTGTGGTTAAAACAGGACGTGATAAAGAGTTAGTAAACAAGTATATTGACTATAATCCACCGCCTACATAGGTGTTTATACGAGAGGGCCGCCCTCGACGTATTCAGTAAAGGCCAATGCCAGCAGGCCAAGCATAGCAAAGCGCCCATTCAGCATCTCTGCTGAGGATGAAAATATTGGCTGCGACCTGCTCTCCGTCGAGATTCCCTTCGACAGGGGCACCAATGTCCCCACTGACAATACTACTGCGCTTAACACAAACCACGACACTCCTCCACTATTCAGCTGCGACCACAAATCTCTTCCGCTCGCCGCCTCCACTGCAATGGCCGACACGAAACCCAACATGGCCGCCCTTCCATTCACGATCTCCGGCACAGGACCTGAGAACATAAACAGCTCACCAAACTTCGTGCTAACCTGTATGCCACATCGCACAGGTCAGATAAATTGTCCACCAATAGAAATAAAATCGCAAACTATAACTTGCGCATTTAAAGTGTTCCTTGCCTTGGTGTTTCTAAAAGGACTAGAAACGCCTTCTGTAGAGGATGTCTCCTTTGGAACCTGATCCACGCCACAAATTATAACACATAAGATAAAGCTACGGTGAAAAAAATATACTCTAATTGCGAAAGCAAACATTAAAATTCCAAACCTTTGCCATGCACTTGACTTGGAGGTTACTGTGGGGCAACCTATTGATATGACCCACACTATTCCTCTGCACTGCCCCGTAGTTAAACCCTGCAGGCGCTTTCATCAACATTGAAGCCACGCCCGCCATTGATGAGTGCTGACAAAATTTGGATTCTGTTGTTTTATTTCTTCGACTTGCCTCTGAAAAGATTGTTAATTAATATATTTCGTCCGGCGTTGTTGTTGGCTTTATAGCTTGGAGAGTTGGAATTTGGGGGTGAAAAGTGGGCCGACTCGGGGAAGTGAATGACAATCGCGTGGGTGAAAATGTGACGACGTGGCTGGTAAATTGCCAGCACATGTGTTGAAGTGAAGCTTCTACATAGTACTCTCCCAATGTGAAGTTTGTACAGATTGCTCACCTGCTCAACGTGGACACTGCTTACCCAAGTGTCACTTCGATATTATTTTGAAACGTACAGCATAAAGCATTTCAGTCAAACTTCTGGAGTTTCACAAAGATATTTTAGTAATTTGAGCTGTCAGGTCAAAACACATGTTCTGTTATTGGAACTATTCAATTCACTTTTCAGTTTTTTCTATTTTTATTATTGTATGGGTTTTCTTTTGATTGTTTTGTTCTAGGTAGGGGAGAGGGCCCACTATCTCAGTATGTTCCAATAGTTATAGCATTTGATGATTTAATGTCCAATATTTTTAACAATATTGGACCAAAAGTTGTGACTTTAAAGTTGTTAGTATCATTGATGATGACTACCCATAATTGAATGAAATGTATTCCTTAGATCTAAAAAGCAACAAATCATGTGATGCCATATCAGCGCACCAATAAAACATGACTTAGTGCACAACTATTAGTCTCGCTTTCTCTTTGACCTTTTCGTACACCTCGAGAAAAATAATGCTAATGTGGCATCATATTTGATGATATGACCTTGAAACCTTACTTATAAGTAGAGGACTTGCCAAGTAAGTTGTAAAAAAATTAGAGCGATTTGAAATTTCCACGTAGGATTTTGAGAAGTGCAAAATTAGGGTGCTCAACTATAACATTTCAGTGTAACAAGTTTTTTTGAGTTTCACAAAGATATTTTAGTAATTTGATTTTTTTTGTAAAATTTTATTGGGAAAGTGTGATTAAAATACATGTCCTGTTATTGTAACCATTCAATTTACTTTTTTCTAACTTCTTTAATCGTATGATTTTCTTAATAAATAAGGTATATACTACTTTTTATTCATTAACAAGAATGGCATATTATTTAAAAAAAAAAGTGAGTAGTAGAAAGATTAGATACTTGAGATAATCACATTTGATGCAAAAACTTCAAAGTATGTTCTTCTATGTTGTCCAACAAACAAATTGGTTGTCAAAATATTATGAAACAAGCAAAATATGGTACTAGAAGAAGTCAACTGTATAAAAAGGTGTTTCCTTGTTAGACAAAGCACAAAACCAAACAAAAGCAGAGAATTGTGGGCCTGTATCATGGGTCAATTTGATCTTTTACCATTTTTGGCAAAGGCCATTTGACATTTTCCAAATGTGTTTGTATAAATTCTATGCAATTTGGCGAGCGCCAAATTAGATCTATAGAGAATTTGAAGGTGTGAAGGCCTCAAACCTACATAGATACCTACAAAGTGGGGAGAGAAGAGTAGGAGAGACCTATAGGAGTAGCAAGGGATGTAGGCAGAGGTTTAACGAGCTTTATTGATAATGAAGAGGATAAGAGAGAAGAGTGGGAGAGACCTAGAGGAGTAGTAATGAGATAATGAGTGAGAGACTTGTAGATGGCTAAGGAGGGATGGAGAGGCAGGCAATGAGTGACTGAGATACCTAGATAGGGGAGAGGTAGAGAGGTGAGGGGGAGAGATGTCAGAGATAGAAGAGAGGGAGAGAGAAGTTCACAAGTATTGGTAGAGGAGTAAGAAGGGATGAAGGGAGAGGTAGACATGGAGGGAGTGAGAGGAGTTAGGGAGGTGATGATGTAAAGAGGGGAGGGATGGAGAAGAGGAGAGAGAGAAGAATGAAGAGAAAGAGATGGCTAAGGAGGGATAGAGAGGCTGACAAGGAGTGACTTAGATACTTAGAGAGGGAAGAGGTAGAGAGGTGAGGGGAGAGAGAAGAAAATGAAAGAAGTTCATAAAGAGGGAAAGAGGGGTAAGGAGGAGAGAGAGGGGTGGAGGGGAAATAACTAGAGATCCCAGAGAGATATAGAGGTGACATACCTACAACCAAGGGAGAGATGGGTGAAAGTCATAGGGGGAGAGATAGGGGTGAGGAAGATAGAGATGGGAGAGGGGTGGGTAATGAGACAAGGAGTGAAAGGTAGATATTTCTAAGGAGGGATGGAGAGGAAAACAAGGAGTGACTGAGAGACCTACAAAGGTGAGAGGCAGAGAGGTGAGGGGGAGAGAGAGGTGAGAGATACAAGAGAGGGAGAAACAAAAGTATTGGTAGAGGAGTAAGAAGGGATGGAGGGAGAGGTAGACATGGAGGGAGTGAGAGGCATAGGAAAGGAGTTAGAGAGGTAATGACATAGAGAGGGGATGAATAGAGAAGAGGAGAGAGAGTGAGAAGAACAAAGAGAAAGAGATGGCCAATGAGGGATAGAGAGGATGGAAATGAGTGAATTAGATACTTAGAGAGGGGAGATGTAGAGAAGTGAGGGGAGAGAAGGAAATGAGATAAGTCCACAAAGAGGGAAAGAGGATTAGGAGGAGGGAGAGAGGTGGAAAGAGGTAAATAACTCTGAGAGGCCCTAGAGATATAGAAAGAGAGACCCACAACCTAGAAGAGGGGTAAGAGACAGGGAGAGATAGTGAGAGACAATAAGTAGGAGAGGTGGGTAAATGCCGAGACAAGGAGGAGAGACCTAGATAGTGTTGGTGATAATGGAGAGGTAGACAAGGATTGACTTAGGAGACCTAGAGAGGGAGAGATAGAGAGGTGAGGGGAGAGGAGAGGAGAGATAGAAGAGAGGAGGAAAGGGAAGTATTGATAGGGAAGTAAGAAGGGAGGGAGGGAGAGAAGGTTGGAGTGAGAAGCATAGGGAAGGAGGAGTTAGATATGTGATGATGTAGGGAGGGGAGGGATAGAGAAGAGGAGAGAGAGAAGAATGAAGAGAAAGAGATGGATAAAGAGGGATAGAGAGGCTAGCAAGGAGTGATTCAAATACTTGGAGAGGAGAGAGAGAGAGAGAGAGAGAGAGAGAGAGAGAGAGAGAGAGAGAGAGAGAGAGAGAGAGAGAGAGAGAGAGAGAGAGAGAGAGAAGAAAATGAGAGGGAGAAGTTCATAAAGATAGAAAGAGTTGAAAGGAGGAGGGAGAGAGGTGGAGATGGAGGGAAATAAGTAGAGTCCCAAAGAGATATATAGAGGTGAGAGACCTATAACCCAAGGAGAGGAGGTGAGATACATAAGGGAGATATAGGAGTGAGAGAGATAGAGGGGAGATAGGGGTGGGAAATGAGACAAGGAGTGAGAGGTAGATATGGCTAAGGAGGAATGGAGAGTAAAACAAGGAGTGACTAAGAGACATAGAGAGGGGAGAGGTAGATAGGTGAGGGGGAGAGAGAGGTGAGAGATAGAAGACAGGGAGAAAGGGAAGTTATTGTACATGAGTAAGAAGGGATGGAGGGAGAGGTATAGATCGAGGGATTGAGAGGCATTGGGAAGGAGTTAGAGAGGTGATGATGTAAAGGAGGGAGGGATAGAGAAGAGGAGAGAGATAAGAAAGAAGAGAAATAGAAAACTAAGGAGGGATAGAGAGGCTGGGAAGGAGTGACCCAAACACTTAGAGAGGGGAGAGGTAGAGAAGTGTGGTGAGAGAGAGAAGAAAATGAGAGAGGCAACTTCACAAAGAGGGAAAGAGGGGTAAGGAGGAGGGAGAGGGGTGGAGAGGGAAGGAAAAAGACTAGATATCCTAAAGAGATATAGAGGTGGGAGACCTACAACCTAGGGAGAGAGGGGTGAGAGACATAGGGGGAGAGATAAGGGTGAGAGAGATAGAGGCGGGAGAGGGGTGGGCAATGAGACAAGGAGTGACAAGCCTAGAGATGGCTAAGGAGGGATGGAGGGGGATACAAGGAATGATTAACAGACCTAGAGAGGGGAGACGTAGAGAGGCCAGAAAGAGAAGAGATGGAGAGAGAAACACAAGTAGAGTAGTAATAAGGGATGGGGGGAGAGGTAGACATGGAGGGAGTGACAAGCATAGGGAATGACAAGTTATAAAGGTGATGAAATAGGATGGGAGGTATAGAGAAGATGAAAGAGAGAAGAATTAAGAGAAAGATATGGTTAAGGAGGGATAGACACTTAGAGAGGGGAGGGGTAGAGAGGTGAGAGGATATAGAGAAGAAAATGAGAGAGAGAAGTTTATAAAGATGGAAAGATGAGAAAGGAGTAGTGAGGGAGGTGGAGAGAGAGTGAAATAACTAGAGAGTCGAGAGAGATATAGAGGTGAGAGACCTATAACCTAGGGAGAGGGGGTGAGATGCATACGAGGAGAGATAGGGGTGAGAGCTCGATAAAGGGGGGAGAGGGGTGGGTAATGACACAAGGAGTGAGAGGTAGAGATGGCTAAGGAGGGATGGAGAGGAAAAAAAGGAGTGACTGAGAGACCTAGAGAGGAGAGAGGTAGAGAGGTGATGAGGAGAGATAGGTGAGAGATAGAAGAGAGGGAGAAAGGGAAGTATTGGTAGAGTAGGAAGGGATGGAGGGAGAGGTAGACATGGAGGGAGTTAGAGGCATATGAAAGGAGGAGTTAGAGAGGTGATGATGTAGAGAGGGGAGGGAAAAAGAAGAGGAGAGAAGAATGACAAGAAATAGATGGCTAAGGAGGGATAGTGAAGCCAGTAAGGAGTGATTCAAATACTTAGAGAGGGGAGAGGTAGAGAGCTAAGGGGAAGAGAGAATAAAATGAGAGATAATTTCACAAAATGGGAAAGAGGGGTAAGGAGGAGAGAGAGAGGTGGAGAGCAGGGTTGAATGCTTTTATTCTTGTAATAGAAATTTAAACTTAAAACATTAAGACACTAAACTTGCTTGTTACAAATTTACCAAAAATAGTATAGATTGGAAGAATAATACACAAAATGCTTCTAAAGCACTATTTCCATTGAGTCATGATTTAAAGGTGAATGGATTCCTTTGATTGTTATAGAAATAAGTTTTTCTTAGAGAAGGAAATTATTACCCAAACAAACATCTCTAATATCTATAGAAAGATAAATTACAAGTCCATCTCTAAAGAAATTTAGTTTGTAATAGAATCATTCAAATAAAAATTTTATAGTGCAATAATCATCCCTAGCCACTAATATTTTTTTCTTTCTATTATCACATTACACCTTAAGTACTAACTTTATTAACAAGGTAGCTTCTATCTAATTTAGAATTATTAACTTCATAACCTTACCAATGATGGTTGTGACAACAACCCTATGTCACAATATTACATATTCACACTAAATATGATAAGCTTCCAATATTAAGGCCATTCCAAGACCCAAGCCTATACCTAGAGGATTCATTTATAATAAGCCTATGCCTAAACCAAACTAATATTTCAAAGGTTTCTTGCTTTCTAAGTTGATCAAGGAGTCTTATTTCAAAGATATACATAGTAGTATGTCCAACCTCTACCTAGTATTTGGAGTCCAATTGTTTATAGTACAACATTGACCTAGTTGCATTGAGGTTTTGTTCTATTTGAAACCCCATTTTTCTGTGTTGCATATGAAGTGGTATATTGACTTTGAATTCCACTTTCAAGAAAATAATCAATAATTTCTTTGGAGATATATTCCAATAATTTCGGCTGGTTTAAGTACGTTATATATTGAAACCCATTAATTATATGACATATATTTATTATTATTTTAAATCAACACAAAGAAAATAACTTGTTCTTTTTTATTATCTAGGAAAATTAAACAAATGTAATAAAAAAGAAAATAATTAACTTAGATAATAGAGTTAGTATTTTATCATTGCAATAATAAACTATAAACAAAGTGTGATGGGTAGAGGTACTTAGGTTTGAAACTAGTAATTTGTGATTAATATTGATGTCATGCTTAAGTAAAATTGCCACTTTTAGAAAATTAATTCCCTTATCCTAGAATTTGTATAGAATAAAATCAAGACTTCAAATTCATGTTTCCTCCTAATCTTTGATGTCTAATGTTCTTGTAAGTAATCTAGTACTCATAGACACCTTAAGGAAGTGAAACATAGAGAAACATAGGCGGCTTATTAAAATGGGGTTTGATGGACCTATTTCTCACTATTTCATTGGGAAATGAGATCCACCCAAAGAATTGACTTACAACCCTTAGGTGAGTCAACTCAATGAGTGAATCTTCATATTTCCTTATGACAGAAGGATGGGGGTCAAGTTCACCAGACACTTTTGGCAGAAAGATTAAAAATAGAAAATCAACCCAATTATGCGAAATTAAACTCGAAACAACAATATTAAACTCAAATTAAGCAGAACTATAAATTAATTTGTAGATCTGAGTAGGGTAGAACTATGCTTACCAATAACCAAAAGTGACTTTTCAAAGTCTGAAGAGGACTCATTTTCCTAGGGGCGAATGGGTCCACTATCAGGTTTTTTCTTTAACTTTTGAGAGCCTCTATGCAAATTTGAATCTTCAAATTTGTCCAAGTGGCAGTGTCGAAATGTTGGAAATAACTTTTGTAGGTGAGTTTTGATGAGATGGCAACAATTATGAAAACTTTTGAAACTTTGTCAACTTCTTCAAATTTGCTAGATTCAAGAGATCTTTAAGCTTTCTTTCACCTAGATGTAAAAACACCACATAAGAGGGAAAAATTGTTTGTTTTTCGTGAATGGCGGTTTGCCTTGGTCAAACCCCATTTTGGTAATCAAACCTTGAAATGAATAAAATCATGAAAGAGGGAATGAAGAATGAACAAAGCTATGTTACCACTCAACAAACCCTTAGATAATTCCTTGAGTGAAGGTCTGAAACTTGCATGAAATGGCTTCAATGGATGTGGATCTTGAACTTTGAATCTTGCTTGAAATAGTGCCTTCAATGCTTGATTAGATCATGAAACCTACATCACAATGTTAGCTTAAAAAATATGCATGATGAAAGAAGACTTTGAAATGATGATTGGATTTTTATTATTGCAACAAAACTATTATATTTTTTCTCTTGAATTCCTTTGATCATAAACTTTAGCTCTCATGAAGTCACATAAAAATTCGAGGATTGATTATTGAAAAACATAGATGAAACATAGTGAAATATCCTTATATTTATAGGTGTGTATCCTCAATTTCTTGAAATTCAAACATAAAAAAGAAACATTGAATCACACATTTGAAAACATTAAAATACCACCAAAATCATAATTTAAATTTAGGTCCTATGGTCTAGGGAGGACCCATTTGACCATGGGCGAATGGGTCCCAGGTCTATAAACCTAGGACACACATTTCTCAATGTAAAGTGTTATGTTTAGGCAGTAATGAATTTTGGGTTTCCCTTTCGAAAAGTGTAATTTTAAATAGGCTTGGAAAATGAATTAAAGGGCCAATTAAGGCATAATTAAGCTCAATTAATTAAGGGATCCCTAAATAAGTGTGAAAGTGTAAAGGGGTGCACTTTACAACACTAAAATAGTAACAATTAAGTCCAATTTAACTAGGAGGTCCCAAACAAGTGAGAAAATATAAAGGGATACATTTTTCGTCACTGCAAGAAGTATGCACAATAAATAGAGTACAATATAATCATAGGTTGGAACCTTTGGTTAACAAGATTTATAAATTTGAAAAAAGATTGAATGATAGCATACACAAGTGTGCAAGTGACCTACATTCAAATGATGCATACTTTCACTTCTTTATCCTTCAAAAAATTGAAGTATTCCCTAATAATTTTCCTTGTTGGTAATTTTTCCTTAAATATAATTTCCTTATATGAATGAATGACACACTAAATGGATTGAAATATTAATACACAATAACATATTTTATAAAAATTCACAAAGTAAGCTCATATAATGACTAATAAAAGGGCCTAGAATGTAATAATTTAACTTTAAAAAATTTAAATTTGAGGTTCATTCCAATGCACCACAAGATTGATCTTGAGTACTATGGAAATAAACTTGGATCAAGAAATGATAATCTCTATGCATGGAGTGAATGTCTAGATGTATGTGGAAGTGGGCTGTAATAGATGGTGGCTAAATGATGAATGTACACAAATAAATGGGGATAAAAAAGAATGAATAAGGATTATACTATAAGTAAAATCTAGCATGCAAGTGTGTTTCTTATTCATTTATATATATTTATTTTGAACATTCCACTATTGTGAGCACACAAGTAATTGTGAAATGGCATGCACATTAAATTTCACCATTATATTTTGACACCAATTTAAAGTGTGTGTAAATCTAACATTAGCACACACTTCAAAGTATATAAAAATTCTCAATCAACATGAAAAGTACAAATATCTAAAAATGTATAGCCCAAATGGTAGTAGAGTTGGCTTGGGTAGTGGGTTTGCTCCCAATTGGTCTTAGGTTCAACTCTGCTCCTGGGTTTAAGAGGTGTGACTTCTTGCGGGTAGGGGATCTCACCCGCAAGGGACTTGTCTCATCCTAGCTCACCTCAGGTACCCAAGGTAAGGACTGTCGGGCCGCTGGACTAGGTCACGAGGACACCCCTATAGTATCAAATATATATATATCTAAAAATGTATAATAAGGACATATGATCCATGTAAAGTAGTGGACCATTCTTTGATTCCATGTCTATGCTCCTTGGTACTAATAATCCATCAAAATATATTAAATAGAAAAGGATATTTCAATAAGTATCCTTTGGAGCAGATAGTTGAAATATACACAAGCTATAAATTAATTCAATTATTAGGAAATGTGAGAGGTAGAGAGAGATATCAAGGTTAAATGTTACATGTAGAGAAATTGATATTGTAATCCTCCCTCAATATATGGCAATGTCATATGACATGCTTGAATGAACATATAATAAGACTCCATATTACATGATATTGATATAAAATAGTTTTAATAGGATCATGTAATTTGATAATTCAATATAATTAATGTTTTAAAGAAATATACCTTTAATAATGTAGGCATGTAATTAAATAATATCCATCTAGACATGGTGGCAATTCTCTATGCAACACAATGTCACTTTCTAAATCTCAATCATTGAAGTGTTAGTAATAATATATGCCCTACAAATTAGTTGCATACATATTATGCAAGGAATTGGAGGAAATAAAAAATGGTACATGAGAAAAAAATGAAAAATTCTAAAGTAATCATGTAAAATGTAAACATATTATATCATATTATAGATCACATATAACATGTATTTTAATTTATCATCATTGATTGGAGATAAGGCTTAAGATGTAATTCTACCCCAATATAGGGGTGTCGCAAAGCAAAAAAATCCATAAATTGTAGCTAAGATTAATGGAAGGATATTAAATAGATAATAAGTATGGCATGTATGGATGAACAATTAAAATATAACAATGAAACTATTGTACCCCAATTAGTCAAAAAGGATTGATGAATGTCATAAAAAATAATTGGTATACATAGTATACAATCATGTCATAGATCACAAGTATGGGATGATGAGAGAAATCATAGCAGAGGTAACATGCCTAGTAACATAATAGGCACAAAAAAATGAGTATAAATTTATTAACATGATATCATAAGGAGATACAAATAAGAACTAATTACACCGAAGGCATATCACATTTGAAAATATCAGACCTGATTTTTACTACCAACGGTTAATAACTAAGTAGAAGCATTACAATACAGTTATATCAATCTGGCTTGTTAAAAAAATTTTGTCAATTTTTTAATCTTTCCCATTTTCCAATGTTTGAATATTGTACACTATAATATGTCACCACCGCTTTATTTTTTCACTATTTACAAGCACCGTATTTTTATTTAAAGCAACCCATACTCATATCTAGTATTTTCTCAGAGCTTCATCAGATGGGAAACTTCACCTCCATAAATACGATAGTAGATTTTTCTAAGTTTTATTGGATGAGGAGCCATCTTTTTATACCCTGCCAGTTTTATTGCATATTTTACTATATTGGTGTGTACACTTATGTATATAAGTTAGAATAATTCGATGGTTCTTACTACCCAACTCAACAACTATCTCTTTTTAATTTCGTGGCATTTGCTAGAATTAGATTTTTATTTATTTTGTCTGAGTGTTTCTTGACAACACACGCTATGTTAATTACTTTCATCTAACTTAGGTAAATATATTCTCTCTTACTTATCCGAATATCTTAGTTTTAACTCACAAACTCTCTAAAATTCACTCACTTCATACTTACCATTGCTTGTGCTTCTCTCTTCCACTGACCAAGGAATTCGTTGACAACTGTATGTTGGAAATTTTTTGGACTTTTCCCTTTATGAATATACCATTTTATTTTAAAAAATTATTTCACTTGCCAATATATGATTCCTTTTATATTTTTGTGATATTTGTACATGTATTCATGTTCTGCAGATATTTTTCTTTTGCAAAGCGACAAAAAAAATTGTCTGAAAGCTCACCAATTCTTCCATCAAATCCTTCCCTCTTTCAATGAAAAAGGTATTCTTGGACACTTGAATTGTTTTCTTGCTTCTTTTTCCAACTTATTTGTCTTCTTCTTATTCACCCCTATTTACTACTGCACACCAAAAGATTAGCAGCAAAATTTAACCATAGCACAACAGTAGAATAAAGCAGGTTTAATCACCCCATCAACAACATAGTCAAGCATGTCCTTGTTTTTCCATTGTACAGTTGACTACCAGAATGATCAATTTTGGAGACTTCATTTCATAACTATGAACTAAGAGGGTCCTTTGTAGATTTAAGCATATTTCCAGTTTAATGGGGAAAGAAGAATGCATTGTTGCTACTTTTCCTAAGGTTCTCTTCTATCGGATTATATTTTCCAACACAATATAGATAAGCCCTTGAAAAATATTTTGATTCATTATTGGTTGAATTTTCTATTCTCTATACCTCATTAAAGGCCTTTGAAATTTTCCTCCAATTGTAATCATTCTTTTCAAAAACCTTGATCAACTGTTGCTTGTCTATTTCACTATAGTTGGTATATGCAATTCTAAGGTCCCTATTGGTGTGGGTCTTGAATATTACTATTTTTTGTGAAGGATGATGATAAGATGATGTTGTGACATAGATCCACATGCTTTCCTTTAAACAAGAAGAACAAGAAAAGGAATGGAATTATCGGATTCAAAGTCTTCTGTTGATTTGGTGTTGCTAAAATGGTTGTTGAGATGCTAGAGGAATTCCTCTACTGTGGGTCTCGTGAAATTCCAATTAACATTAGTATTATCTATATATACTTTCCACCATCTAGGCTATTAATAAAAAGACTCGAGTACCCCTTCATCAAATTTCTCCATAAATATATTAGGCGTGGCTGGAGATTAGATTATTTATGTATCCCCTTCCTCACTTTTTTTAAAACTCTCCTTTCTAAAGTTGAATTTTTTTGATTCAAGACATTTATATCTAGTCAATCTTGAAGTTTCCTCATCCATTTCATTACTTTTGATGTTGGCTTCTTTGTTATTTTAATCATTCACTAATTTTACAATGAATATAATGCTTCCTTGTTATTTTAATCATTCACAAATTTTGCAATGAATATAATGCAACCATTATTTAATTCTTGTATGGTATTAATGCTTTATAATGAATTTGACAACTCAAAGCAAAGCTATTCACCTGTCGTCTTTTAATCTTCACAAAAAATGGAATGTAATATTGTTATTGTACCCAATAGAATGTATTGTTATTAGCCATTGAACAAATTGCTCATAGACATGACATGTACGAAGCACGCTACATGTCCATCAACAATGAAATTTTGTTCAGAACCCTTTGCCAAATGCAACTCACAATAAAGACAAACTTCATAGCCTCACAACCTCCTTGCCTATGCAAAAAAAAGAGTTTTGGAAAATCATAAGATTATGGAGAATAATTTAGTTTTAAAGGCTTGATTGTTTTATTTTATTTGCATGTCGATGTGTTCTATTACTATTCTATCCAAGTCTTTTTGACAAGCTTTTTTGCCTCAGATGTGTATTGTCAAAAGGATCTTATTTTTTGCTGCAAAGAGTTGCTGAGAAACCTTAGTGGTCTTTTGAATTGAAAGTTTGATATGAACTCTTAATAGGTTGTTGTATGCTTACATGATTATATGGTATTACAAAGTTTTTACCAACTTACCTCAGTTACTATACAAATGTAAGCAAAAACATTACCACAAATTTTACTAATTGACCTTCCACACATCTTCGGCATACCCATTGCACACTAAGGTGCGATTGCTAGTTTATAGTTAAGCATAAAGAAGGAAAAATATGTGCATTACAAGATTAGTGATAATAATATCATAAAATTTATGGAAATAATGAAAAATTGAATAACCCAAGTGGTAGGAATATAAAATAAAAAGGAAGAAGAAAGCATATATGGAAAAACATGAACATAAGAAGTAATGTAGGTATAAATCATACTATAGAATGTGCTTGATCTAGATCTGAACAACTTCGTATCGAAAGACTTGAAATGTGAAAGAGAATCCAACTTAGAAAGACTTATTTTACTCCTTTGTCCAACTTTTTAAAAGAGTTTTATGATCCAAAACTATATACTTAGGACAAGAGAGAAGAGACACCCCTTTGAAAACCTAACTAAATGCACAGCACCATCATAGAAAAACTAAAAGGAAAAGATGAAACAATCTTAATGAGAAACTTTAGAATCCGAAGGTAAAGCAAAACTTTTTACCACCCCTCTTACTAAATTTGTTGTTAAACAAACTTTCAAAATTTAATTACGATCACCAACATTTGAACAATTTTTTTTTTATAGTATAAGAGTGAAACTTTTACGAGGCTTTGTAAAATTGAACGGTATAACTGGCTAAATAGTACAAGAAAACTCCCGTAGAGCATGGAATGCCATTTTAGAGATTTCAATATGGAAGTTTGTGTTTGAATAGGAAGAGTTGATACTGTCGGTGTGTTGTGGTCAAGACACGACGTGATAAAGAGTTAGTAAACAAATACATCGACTATAATCCAGCGGCTACATAGGTGTTTATACAAGAGGTCCGCCCTTGACGTATTCAGTAAAGGCCAATGCGAGCAGGCCAAGCATAGCAAAGCGCCCATTCAACATCTCTGCTGAGGATGAAAATATTGGCTGCGACCTGCTCTCCGTCGAGATTCCCTTCGACAGGGGCACCAACGTCCCCACTGACAATACTACTGCGCTTAACACAAACCACGACACTCCTCCACTATTCAGCTGCGACCACAAATCTCTTCCGCTCGCCGCCTCCACTGCAATGGCCGACACGAACCCCAACATGGCCGCCCTTCCATTCACGATCTCCGGCACAGGCCCTGAGAACGCAAACAGCTCACCAAACTTCGTGTTAATCTGGATGACACATCGCACAGGTCAGATAAATTGTCCACCAATAGAAATACAATCACAAAATATGAGTTGCGCATTTAAAGTGTTCCTTGCCTTGGTGTTTTTAAAAGGACTAGAAACGCCTTCTGTAGAGGACGTCTCCTCCTCCTTTGGACCCTGATCCACGTCACAAATTATAACACATAAGGCAAAGCTACGGTGAAAAAACTATACTCTAATTGCAAAAACGAACATTAAAATTCCAAACCTTTGCCATGCACTTGACTTGGAGGTTACTGTGTGGCAACCTATTGATATGACCCACACTATTCCTTTGCACTGCCCCATAGTTAAGGCCTGTGGGCGCTTTCATCATCATTGAAGCCACGGCCGCCATTGATGAGTGCTGAGAAAAATTGGATTCTGTTGTTGTATCTCTTCGACTTGCTTCTGAAAAGATTGTTAATTAATATGTTTCTTCGGGCGTTGTTGTTGGCTTTATAGCTTGGAGAGCTCGAATTTTGGGGTGAAAATATGACGACGTGGCTGGTAAATTGCCCGCACATGTGTTGAAGTGAAGCTTCTACATACCTAGTACTCTCCCAATGTGAAGTTTGTACAGATTGCTCGCCTCCTCAACGTGGACACTGCTCACAAAGATATTATTTTGAAACGTACAGCGTGAAACGGGTTTCTGGAGTTTCACAAAGATATTTTAGTAATTTGAACTGTTA
This sequence comes from Sequoia sempervirens, assembly GCA_007258455.2. Taxonomy (NCBI): domain Eukaryota; kingdom Viridiplantae; phylum Streptophyta; class Pinopsida; order Cupressales; family Cupressaceae; genus Sequoia; species Sequoia sempervirens. The sequence goes on from VDFB02182241.1 coordinate 28,422, forward strand.
CTGTCAACTTTTGTGGGGAAGTCAGATCAAAACACTTGGAGCCATTTAATTCATTTTCCAGTTTATTTTTTTATTATTGTATGGGTTTTCTTTTGATTGTTTTGTTCTAGGTAGGTGAGAGACCCACTATCTCAGCATGTTCCAATAGTTGTTATAACACTTGTTGATTTAATGTCCAATATTTTTAACAATATTGGATGAATAGTTGTGACTTTAAAGTTGTTAGTGTTGATGATGACTACCCATAATTGAATGAAATATATTCCTTAAATCTAGAAAACAACATATCATGTGATGCCACATTATCACACCAATAAAAAATGACTTAGTGCATAATTATCGGTCTCACTTTTTTTGGACCTTTTGGAACACCTCAACAAAAAGCATGTTGATGTGCCATCATATTTGATGATGTGGCCCTGGAACCTTAGTTATAATTAGGGGACTTGCCAAGTAAGCCATTGTAAGAAATTGGGAGTGATTTGAAATTTCCATGTAGGATTTTTAGAAGAGCAAAGTTAGGGTGCTCAACTACAATGTTTCAGTGAAACGAGCTTTTTTGAGTTTCACAAAGACGTTTTAGTAATTTGAATGTTTTTTGCAAACTTTTGTGCAAAAAATTTGATTAATATACATGTCTTTTCATTGTAACCATTCAATTCACCTTTTCGCTTACTTTTTTAATTGTATGATTTTCTTAATAAATACGATATGTACTACGTTTTATTCATTAAAAAGAAAGACTATTTTTGTAAAAAAAAGCGAGTAGTAGAAAGATATTTTTTTAAAAGAAATAGGAGGACGAAATTCAAAAAAAAAATCCAAATAAAAGGGAGAGTTCAACCGATAGTAATTATGAATGAATAATTCAATAATTCATTATAATTTAATAAGTTATTGTTAGGGTAAATAGGATATTTACCACACTTAAGTTTACTTAGGCATATTAGTGCATTTAATTAATCGGGTGGTTTTTTCCCATGTTGGGTAGTTTTCTCACTCGTCACACACTTTCATGCCTTTATAAGGCACTATTATATAGTATGTAAATTATCTCAAATTCATTCACTTGTTTTGGTGAAATAGCTTTTGCTTCTCTCATATTTGTGAAGACTTTTTGTTGAAGATGGTGCTACTGCTCCTAGGAGGTGGTTGACACCAACATGGTATCAGAGCCAACCATTCTGCTCTCCTTCCTGAGAGTTTTCATTGGAGTGTTTGGGATCATTTATTTGCTCGACATTTGAAATTTTTCAAATTTCAAAATTGCCTTATTTACCTTATTTCTGATTATTTCATTTTCTTGTTGTTGGCGAATATCTGGGAGCGATTGAGGAACATTTTAGTTCATTATTGGCAGTGATTTCCTTATTTCCTAGCCACAAATTTGTCTTCAAGGCCGGTGATTTCAAACGAGCCACTTATAATTGCAACATTCAATTTGTTTATTGATTCTTGGCATGATTTTTTTCTGGAGGTTGATAAAATCTTGAGGCGTTTTAAGCCTTCACTTGCACCCTCCATACCTACATTGGCATTGATCAAATCATAAGAAGCATTTTTTTGGTGGTTACAAATTACTTGTCGGGGCCATGAATTCAAGCATAGAAGCAAATTTTTCTGCTCTTTGGAGGATGTGAATATCTTTTTGGGATGCATGCACTGTGAGGCTCAAATTTGAGCAGTGAAGGCGTGTTTTCTTTAGTTGAAGGCACTGAAACTTGACATTCTATTTGATGATTGGAGGTGCATTCTCCTGTGGGTTGATTTCCTATTCAAAGGATGCTATCAGTTCCAAGGATTTGGCTCCACGATTTGGTGTTGTTTGGCATTTTTTCAAACTTTATAAAGTTTTCCCTAAATATTTAGGGTTCAAGTTGTTGTGCAATTGAAGTGAAGCGGACCCAAGTTTCTTGAAGATGTTGTTAAAGATATTATCCCACATTGGTGAGATATCTGTGAAAACCAGTCCTTTTATAGCCTGATTAATTCTTTGTTGGATGAGTTAAGGCTCATGGTGGTGATCGATGGAGTTTTCTTGGTGTCGGCATGGAGATCAGGCAATGGGTCTCACCAACTCTTGCACCAAATTAGGTTTAATTCATTTTTTGGAAGTTTTTTATACTTTTGAAAGCACTATCTTTGATTTTTTTGAATAATTCAGTTATAATGGTTTCTTTGGAGAAAGGGAACTTTAGGCAATGGAGTGATGGTGTTCTCACCCACCTTAGTGAGGAGAATCTATTGCCATATTTGTATAATGAAGTTCCTATTCTAGAGACACGTAGTAGGCATTCAATTTGGAAAGGATTTAGGGCTAGAGTCTATGGAGTTATTTTTGAGCATATAAATGATGAGGACCTTTTGGATTCACTTTGTCATTTTGATAGCCCTTATGCTCTTTGGACTTACCTTCAAGAATCATATGTAGATCTTGATACTCTACCATATCTCGATGACCCTCCTAATACCAGTGTGTCTCTTTGTTCTTCAGAGAAGACAAACCATGCTTGTGATCCTTTGGAGGTTTTTGAGACTTTAGATGAGGTTGTGGTTGCTTCAAAGGTTCTTGATTCTTTGTCAGAGATAGTTGATCCACCTTCACTAAGTACTTCCATCATTCTTGAACAACAAGATTATCATTGTCTTCTTGATTGGAATTCCTATTTGTCAGACATTGGTTCCTTGTTTGTGGAGTCTCACATTTTAGATTTGGAGGAAAAATTTGAGGGGTTATCTCTCCTCTTTGATGACAATTATTGCACAACTATTGTCAAACCATCTCTACTTTGGATATTGTTCAACATCTGTTTCTAGTGGTACCTTGTTTTTCACCTTCTATTGTGATTAGGAATGTTCCTGATTGGTTCGTGGCATCATCTTCCAAGGTCTTGGCAACACATGAGAAAATTTTAGAGACATCATCATACATCTGCATGCTTCTTTCTTTCGATTCCTATCTTGAATGGGAAGCATTCCTGCATTTTTACTTGGTTTTGTTTCTTCCATAAGGGAGACAAGTTGTTTGTTGATATTGGATCATGTTATGTCTTTAGGCACTTACCATTTTTGCAGGCGATTAAACATTGTGGGGGGGCTAGATAGTTTCTTTATTTCCCTGTTATGGGGGGCTATTGATTTTATATACATGATTTATTTAGTCCTTTGGGGGTGTGATTTATTCCTCCATCCATGCATCATTTTTGGTTTCTCTTCTCTCTTTTGGAGAGGGGTTTTTTCCCATAGGTGTTTCTCCTTTTCTCCGCTTGTGAGAGATATATTTTTTGCATTGTAAATAGGTACTTAATATAGTTGTGTATCCGAGACCCATATTGCATCTTCATTTTTCATAATAATCTCTGTAAGTTGCACTTAAGGGGGGTGTTAGGGTAAATAGGATATTTACCATGCTTAAGTTTACTTAAGCATATTAGTGCATTTAATTAATCAGGTGGTTTTTTCCCGTGTTGGGTACTTTTCTCACCCATCACACATTTTCATGCCTTTATAAGGCACTATTGTACAATATGTAAATTATCTCAAGTTCATTCACTTGTTTTGGTGAAATTGCTTTTGCTTCTCTCGTATTTGTGAAGGCCTTTTGTTGCAGATGGTGCTCCTTCTCCTGGGAGGTGGTTGACACCAAGAGTTATCATAATTAAATAATTCAATCATATATAAAGGATTGTAAATTGATGGCCTATGGCTTGCAATTTATCTTCTTGACTATAAAATAATCAAATTTTAAAATACCCTTATATATTCTATAATCTAGGGAAAAAATAAAACTATATCAATTCAATTGTTTGTTATTAACAATGATCACATAAGAATTGTTCCTGTGGATATTTTGTTATTGTAATGGTGAAAATAGCATACACATGCTCTCTTCCTTTATGTTTTGGATTAGTTTTGATTAGTTTTAAAAATGTAATAACTAGTTTATAAGTGGTATAATTATCGATGAATTTGGTTCCTGACATTATATATCTTAGTTATTTCTATCAATGTTCCATAGATTTGTATTCTAGAATCATATAATTAACTTTCATCATTGTAGACTAAATTCCTTGGTGTGGACTTGATTTAAATCACTTCCATTGTTGTGGGTCCCTTCACTTTTAGAATTCAAAATTCAAAATTAATTATCCTCCAAGCTATTGTGAGTTGACTTAGTGCATATTATATTAATTTATGTGCTTGATTATTGTATTTAAGGATAATTATACACTCATTTTAAATCATCCAAAACAATTTATCACTTATTGACCACATTGATTTTTATGTTTTAAATGCAAACAAAAATAATTTAGTGCATCACCAAATTAATTTTTCATTTATTTAATTTTATGAAAATTATTTGATCCATGTATTTGATATAGGTTAATTATTGCTTCAATGTTTGTATTTGTTATGATTGACCTAGATAATTTAAGGAAATAATTTATTTTCTTTTATCTTTGTGAATATGAATTATCTTACTCATGACCAAGGTTTAGCATCCATGTTGAAAAATTCTACATTAGATTTTCACATAAATATAATAAGTTTTAGATCCACCCTTTATGTGTATGATAGATTTATTTCATTAGATTTTATGGCTTTATTTAATGATATCTCCATCACTCTTACCCTTTCACCCTTAGACTGCACATTGTGATTATATCATTTATTAGATTCTCATAGAACTTTATTTCTAGGTTCTATTCATGGATGTATTACCAATGCTTATTTATTCATACAATCTATTTGATTGATCCTATCAGCCTAGGTTATATTTCTTTTTATCTTGTGCATGAGAATATTTCTTCTATGTAGTTATTATTTTATCATATTTTTGATCTTTCTTCATTCATAGTATTTTTTTTTCGCTTATTCTTCTATTTTGTATAATTTGTTCACTTGGTTGTTCGAATAATGTTTCTTTTACTCAACCCATGTCTTAGAGGGATAGTGTTGTGTATGAGCATGATAATGATTTTCCCTTGATAAATGTAACTTCACATGCTTCAACTCGTGATGATGATGAGACAACACTAGATATGTTATTTATATATCTAGGGACACTGATTTATGTGATAAGTTTACACATTCATTAGTCATCCATGCAATTATTATATATTTTGATAATGCAAATCCTTCATGTGATATGATATAAATTCTTAGAATATCCTTTATAAATCTCATGAAAGCTTTCTCTTCACTTACAAATTTTTGTACCTATGCCTATCTTAATTCATGTTTCATTGGATTAGTCCCTTTGTCTTAAAATGTTCAATTTTTCACTAATTTTCTACAATAATTTTCCTCAACGTGGACACCGCTCACAAATATATTATTTTGAAACGTACAACATGAATTGGGTTTCTGGAGTTTCACAAAGATATTTTAGTAATTTGAACTGTAACTGTTAACTTTTGTCAGGAAGTCATATCAAAACACATGCTCTGTCATTGGAACCATTTAATTCACTTTTCAACTTATCTTTTTATTATTGTATGGGTTTTATTTTGATTTTTTTTAGGTAGGTGAGAGATCCACTATTTTAGCATGTTCCAATAGTTGTTATAGCACTTCTTGATTTAATTTCCAATATTTTTAGCAATATTGGACCAATAGTTGTGACTTTAAAGTTGTTAGTGTTGATGATGACTACCCATAATTGAATGAAATGTATTCCTTAGATCTAAAAAACCACAAATTATGTTATACCACATCAACACACCAATAAAACATGACTTAGTGCAAAACTATTAGTCTCACTTTTTTTGGACCCTTTTGGACCACTCAAAAAAAGAATCTTGATGTGGCATCATATTTGATGATGTGGCCCTGAAACCTTAGTTATAAGTAGGGGACTGGCCAAGTAAGTTGTTGTAAAAAAGTGGGAATGATTTGAAATTTCCATGTAGTACTTTTAGAAGCACAAAGTTAGGGTGCTCAGCTACAACATTTTAGCGAAACAATTTTTTTTGAGTTTCACAAAGATATTTTAGTATTTTGAGTATTTTTAACAAAATTTTGTCCATGTTAATGCTGCCTACCCGTTCCTATGACTAGGATACAACCTACATTGATGAGGAATGGTCGAAGCATGGAGACCCTTTGAAGGGTAAAAAATTTATAGAGCTTGACTAAGAAAAACACGCTTGCATGAGACCTGACCCCTTCCTCTTTAAATCTACACTTTGGTAGTTTTTCACAATCAAGAAAATAGAGGAAAATAGATAAGGAAGGGTGGGATAGTGAGGAGTTGAGTAGTGGAGCAAGGAGAGAGCAACAGGTGTGATTGAACAAGCTCAAGTTACAAACACCTCAGTAATGGGATGCCATATTCCAGGATCTTCTTCCTTATATTTGTTTCTTCTCATAAGGATTGCATAATGATTCTTTAACTGAAGAACAAAAGCCTCTACTGTTATTTTTATGGTTTTTAAATTAAATTCAGGTGCTTGTTTGAAACTTTTACCATTTCATCATGTACCATAAAAAAATAGATCATCGACATTTTCATGGTTATTTAGATCTTTTTCCTATGATGCTTGACCTATTTTTTCTTTGATTTAATGTTGCAATGTAACTTAAACATTTACATTAGGTCCTGAATATTCAACTTATGATGTATTGTGAAGTGTTGTGACACATTTCTACACTTTTCTAGGCTTTTATTATAATTCATCTAAATATCACCTTTTTATTCAATTTCAAGTCCTATTTCAAAGTGTTGTAAAGTCTTGTAACAAGCTTTCAAACTTTTCTAGGCTTGTCATCACTAATTACACATTTCTTATGCTTTATTTGGCCCCTTTATGCACTTATATGCCTTAATTAATTATATTTTTGAATTCAAACCCGAAAAAAAATGTTAAATGTAACCTAATTCCTGACACCCACTTGCAAGCCTAGAGTGGGACCCATTCGCCATGGGTGGAAAATGAGTCCCTCTTGGCTTAAAATTTAAAATAATTCAAAATTTATTTTAGGTTTGTATTCATTAAGACCTTATATCCACCTATGATGTTGTATTATTAGGTAATTAGGGCATAAGTGTGTATAAATAAGTGTTTTTCCATTTGTTTTAATAACCATTCATTTTAATTAATTCATACACCTTCAATTAGTATTCTTGCATTCAAAGCATCATTACATCATTTGATCAAGCAAATATCAAGCATCTTGGAGTAGCCATTAACATATCTTTAGACCATTACAATAAGGTTTTGGTGAGTTTAGGGCATTTGAATTTTGTTTATTCATCATTCATTTCTTGTTTTCATTTCATTTTTTTATCAAGGGTTTAATTACCTATGTGGGATTTGACCAAGGCAAATCCCTATACTCTAACCCTTAACCATTTTCCTCTCACGTGTGTTTGAAGGTTTTGTACGAAAATATGGCAAAAAATAGGTGTCAAAAGGTGTCATTGCTTATCAAATTGATTAAGTCAACAAAATCCTACTTCAAGATTGAAGACAACATTCAACCTATTTTCTACAGATCTGACTCCGTCAACCCGACAAGAAGACAAGTGTAGATCTGGACCTACAAAATTGACCCTTGAATTTGTAGAATTTTGGAGGAATGATTCACCATTAGTGGCAAATGAGTCCCACCTAGAGGCTAGAAAAGTTGATTTTGTCAGAATTCATTTCCTAACAGTTAGAAACCAGTTTCAGGGTAGTTTACCAGAAGCGGGACTGATTCGCTATCAATGGCGAATGAGTCCCACTGGTCATCAACAATGAATTTTTCCACTTCTAGAACCTTCCAGATCATCATTCAACTTCTAGGTAATTTCCATTTAGTATCATATTCATTTATGTTTGCATTGTTTGTTTTCTTGGTCTGCCGCACATCAAGAATCGTGGTTTTCTTGTCACGGAGATATTTCATTATTTCAGTCTAATTGGATCATTTAATGAACTTTTTGATGGCTTTATAAGTCATTTCCAAGTCCATTTGACTCCCAAAAAGACAATGGCTGATTTAATGAGGTGTAAACAAAATGCGGATGAAAAAGTCACTGATTTCATTTCACGCTATCAATCATTGTATGCTCAAGTAGATGTCAAGATTCTTGATTCACATCTCCAAAATATGATTATTGGAAACTTGCAAACTCAAATTTGGGATAATTTGACCATGATGAAATTCCCTTATTTCATGCATTTGTGCACAACCCTTTGTGACTACCACAACTCAGTTACTAGTCGCGTTTCAAAATTCACTTCTATCCAAGCTGAGAAGTCTGAACAAAGCAACCAAAAAAACACGTAGAACTTTAAAAAACCAAGAAGAGAATTTTTATAGTTCAATCCCTCCCCTCTACAACCAAGTCTTGACCTATTCCTAATCAAGTGGTCATTGTTAAAGCAACCATGCCCTTTACCTATGGGGACCTGAAGAGACAGTTTACCCCTTTACCTAACACCCTCCATAACACAATGAATCAATTGCTACAATAACGGATGATCACTTTGCCTATAGTCAAACCCCTTGACCCTACCAAATCTTTACCCCCACCTTTAACTAAATGCTTGTTTTCATTTTCATTTCCAAAATGGACATGACATAAAACAATGCAAGCATCTCAAGCATATAGTACAAGACCTCATTGATTCTGGTCGTCTATCCATTATGGGTGTCAATGATCAAGGAAATAAATCAGTTGCTCCCCCCAATCAGAATTTGTAAATCTTTAACAATCCCATGCCTAAACACAATGTTTCATTTGTCAAAGCCAGTGAATCTTCAAACAATGATGTAATGAATGTCGATACAACTAATAAACTACATGATATTAATCCAACTGTTACACATAGTAATCTTATTGATGAAATGGTGGGAATGGTAGACATTATCCCTCGTAAGGGCCACACAAAAACATCTCTTGATATTACTTTTTCTTCTCACGATACACTTAAAAACCTTCTCAATGGTCCTCTTTGCATAGTCGACCGCATCTATGATAAGCCCACCAATGGGATATTAATAGATCTCTCATGTGGCGAGAATGTGATCACGGAAGAATTTTTGATATTACATGATCTCTATCAAGATAATTATGACAAACCAACAACATGGATTAAAACACATACTAGTTTTGCATGCTCTACGATTTGATCAATCGTATTTACACAATAGATAGGACCTAATACTTTGGATGTAACATTCTCTATCATTCCACAATCATATCAGTTTTGTCTACAACTAGGTCATCCTTGGCTTCACTCGATGCGAGCCGTCCCTTTAGTAATTCAAAATTTTTTGAAGTTTCCACTTGACAATGACATATTTACCATATAACATAGTGGCTTTAATCCATTGTCCTCTAAATGTAATTTTTCCTTAGAATCCTTTTGGCCTAAACCTATGGAACCCATCACCCCTCACAAAGATTTATTTTTCATTTCCTATCAAGATTTCAAATCCAAACGAATAGCCAAATTGTCCCTTCGCCACATGTCACCCTCATCGTCTAAACACCCAAGAGATAATGAAACCAACCCCATCATCCCACATTTCATTAAACATGTTTATAAACCAAAAGAGAAAGTGATTGACCCATCTCCTTCAGTTCCTTTTGTTCCTCCTCTATGGGAAGAAACAAAACCTATGATGGATCAACCCACTCTTACACCTATGCAACTTCAACATCGAATTATATGGAACCACAATCCTAGGGAGTGTAGGCGTTGTCATCGTCTCCTTGATCATCAGTCACAAATGGAAGAAAACAAAGAAAATCAACCTCCACCCTTAACATAAGCGATATATGACTACCCTAATCCTCCTGACCCACCACAAGATAATATGTTACAACCCTCACAAAAAAATGATTAGATACAACAACTACAACTCCTAAACTGTTTTATGATAACAAAGTTATAAACAAAACAATCAACCTTGAAGAAACATATGGCAAAGGTTTTACTATCTTGGGAAAACAAGGATGTGACACAACCACTAAACATGAGATTCATTAATTGTTCGAACAAAATCCAATTGATGAGAACACAACAAGATTAGGATATCAAGATCCTCCTCATGAAAACAAGCCTCCTTTTGAATATTGGAGACTTCGGATGATGGCACAATGATCTTTGATTCACCTCCTGACTTGAATGTTCTCCTTCCATATGAACAACATTTACATGCTTCTAATGACAAGGATTCTAGGATCACTATGGGTCCTCTTCATCCTTCAATCCGTGAAAAAGGTGAATCTAGTAAACGTAAATGGCCTTATAAATTGAAAAACTAAAGTTTCCTCTCCATACACCACCTTAATGTGAAAGGAAACTCCAAATTATTTTAAACATAAGTCTTATCCTATTACCACCTATGAATAGGTTCATCATCCATCCTAAACATTCTAACGTACATATTACAAATATCATCGTGCTCTTGGCCGTCAAACTGATGAATGTCGGACATTGAAGGACATACTAAACAAGTATCACTTCACTGATACCGACTGCTATCCTATCATCCCATAATTCCCTAAACCAAACCCCCTTATCATGCGAAAGTTGTAGAATTCTTCATTCTCACTATTGCATGATCTTTCCCATCATCCATCTTGGCTCATTCTTACCTTACACTTAGTGGGGGCACGAAGTTGTTAGCCTTTTCCTAGTAA
>VDFB02182243.1:0-12210 GCA_007258455.2 Sequoia sempervirens
ATTCAACATAGGAAGCCTGAGATAATCCTTATGATGAAACCAATCCCAATATTACAACCAACCACATCATGAATATTCATCCACCCATCACCCCATCCATAAGTGGGACCAACATCAAAGAGGGTGTGAATCAAAGCAAAAATAAAATAATTAAAGGAAAAGTATAAAATCATGAAGGAAAAATCAAATACAAGTGGATACCAAAGAATACAAAGAAAGATTAACCCTATCAAACTACATTAGTCAAAGAAACTATGGGGAAAAATAAAAAACGGAAAAGTATCCATCAAAGATGACAAAAGGTAAAGAAGGATTCTCAAGCAATGTACCGCGGTGTATCAAGCAGTTGGTCCTAATTCCATATACACTTTTCAGCATTACCCATCATTGATCATCTTTCCAAGTTTGGAGAGTCCAAGGTTCCAAACTATCAACCAATCCATCTCCTATTCCTAAACACACAACACCATCCACACCTCCACACATGATATCTAATTCTCACATTGACCATGTATTGGCAACCATCCTTCATCATAAGGATTCATAAGGAACTCTATTGCGATGTGTGCACAAAGACAGAGTTAACTCCGGTATCAACAAAGCGGAATCCGAGGGGAATCTCAAAAGTTGTATTCAAGTGCCGCATTATCTTGGAAAAACAAGCACTCCTTGATTGGGATATCGATGGAACATTATAACAGAAGCATCTACACCAATACCACTAGGTGATTCAACATGAGCTTAAAAATATTTCACAGAGAAATACAAAAAAAAAAAAAAAAATCATGAAAAGAAGAAAGTTCCTTTAGTCTCTTTAGAAAGTATGTGCTTTGAAAAAAAGAAACTTCCTTTAGTATCTTATTAAATTTGTTCTAGCTTCTATCCCAAATTATTTTTTGATAGTTTTGCAAGCTCCAAAAAGTATAATTCTCCAGATTGAGAAAATTATAAGAGAGTTCCTGTGGAAAGGGAATCTTGATGATAAAAAGAAGCTTCCTTTAGTCTCTTTGGAAAGTATGTACTCTGATAAATCAAGTGGTGGGGTAGGTCTTCATAACTTATCTGTACAGAATATGGCTTTAGGCGCCAAGCTGGTTTGGAAAATGTATACGAGGCCAGATCTAAAACGATGTAAATTAATGTAGAGTAAATATCTGGAAAACGATGACCCATCTAGGATATTTACAATTTCAAATCCTACAGGAGGATCTAGCATGTGGAACTTCATTCTAGCATGTCGAGATGTTGTTAGGCCTTTTCTCTCATGGGAGGTTCATAGTGGGAGTCAAGTGTTATTTTGGAAAGACTCTTGGAATGATCGGCCATCACTCAATTCAAATTAGGATATGCAGTTAGCTGGAAATGCTCTTTCTCCAATTTGGGGAGAGTTTTTAAAAGACTATGTTTCTTTTTTTGATCTGCTAATAGGGATGGTTAAATGGAAGGATTTATCAAATAACCCTCTATCAAATTCTCAGAAGCAAGTCTTATCAAATTTTTTGAAGAATAGAAATGTGTACTTTTCTCATTCCTCGAAATTTTTTTTGTGGGCTCCATCTAAGAATGGTTTATATAAATTTAATCAAGGGTACAAGTCAATTATTGCTGAGGCATCTTAGGCTCAATCTCATAGAGCTTTTTCTTCTTGTTGGAATTCAACTCAGTTACCAAAGTCAAGTAGTTTTACTTGATTAGCTTTGAAGAAAAGGATTCTCACAAGTGATCGATTAGAGAGATTTGGAATAGCAAGAGCCTCTGAATGTGTGTTCTGTAAAATGAAAGTTGAGACAGTCGATAGCCTATTTGTTTCTTTTCTAGGGGCTTATGAGGTATGGTCTTTTGTTATGAGGAAATTGAATATCTTCTTCCCATTTCCCAGCTCACTTTGGGATATTTTTTCCAGTTGGCCAATTTTACATACATTCGCATTGTTTGTATGCATCTGGCTAGTTACTCTAGCCTTAGTAATCTGGTCAAGATTTGGATGGAAGGGGGTAGTAATCTTGGGATCATCAGCCACAAAAAATAGGCCCTTAGAGAATTGGCAAAACTCAAAAATGGTGGTAAGGGCAACTTCACGTAAATAAATCTGAACCAAGTTATCCGTATTTCAAAATATATGCAAGAATAGAATTGTAGAAAATTGAATGTAGTTTCTACAAAATACTAGGTTTATTTAAAAATAAATAAAATCTAATTGGTGAAAATTTGAAATTTCAATAGGTTGGTATAAATTTCAGGAAAAATAAAGTAGGTGTGCAGTAGACCACCTAACCATAATAAAATGATAATATTTTTTGTAAGATTTTATATATAAGTGGGGACTCATGTCCGGATGTGATGAATATTTTATGTAATTTTTTTTCAAGTAAATAATTAATTATAATTTTTTATTACAGCTTTAGAAAATATAAAAACTAGATGCAATACGACCACCTTAACTTGGTCAAAACTTCATGAAATTTAATTTTTCTTTTTTTAATCCTATGGTATGTGAGCATAGAATGTGGCCATGTTTTGGATTCAAAAATATGAATCACAGGATTTGAAGTTTATAAGATGTTTTCAATCAACCTATTGATCCGAGGGACTTTTAGTACGTAATTCTAATGAAAGATGAATAATAATTATTTAATGGGAATTCAAATTAAATCATAATTTATATTTTGGAAGCTCTAATCTCCTCTAAAACCCTTTCCGTTTTATTAATTTTGGGTGAAAAAAGTCCTTGACCATACCCTACAAATATTGCACTTTTGGCACCATGATCACATGCCACCTAAAAGAGTAGATGTATTTTTAATAGTTAGCCTATTTATATTCAGAGAATCAAAGATAAACTTGAGAAATCAATTTTTGAAGTTTGTAGTTCTTATGTTAGAAATTATAAATCAATATCTACATTATATACCAACTGGGATAATGTCATTCTAAACCATTGGAAACACATTTTTTTACCACTTCAAGGGTTTCCACATCCAAATTTAGTTAAAATTGACAAAACCAAAGTGAAATGGATTCCACCAGGCCCACTTTTTTACAAGCTTAATTTTGATGGTGCGTCACGTGGAAATCCTGGTCTTTCTGGAGCTGCATGTCGTATTCAAGATTCATAAGGAATTTTGTTAGCAGCCAAAGCAACTCATTTAGATTCTTGTACTAATAACATGGTAGAAGTTCAAGCATTGTTAGTAGGTGTCTCTTTGGCAGAGGGTCTTAACATCAATAAGTTGCATGTGGAGGGTGATTCTCTCCTCATCATCAACACATGTAAAACAAAGAATATTTGCAATTGGAAATTAAGGTATGTTCTCTAGAAAATATGGGAGATTCTAGCAGCTTTTGAAGACATCCGCCTCTCCCACACATTTTGAGAAGGTAATAGAGTAGTAGAAGGCGTAGCAAATATGGCTTGTAATCATCAAGAGTCAATTAATATAAAAAAAGATGAGGATTTATCTAAGTTTCCAGATATTCAATGCAAATTGTTGGCAGATTTTCCTTCATTGATCTAAATATCATGCTTTTGAATTAGAATGAATAGTTGTCTTCAACTTATAACTCCATCATTGAAGTTCCTATGAAAGCTTATGTAAAATATAAAAGGAGGGTGATTTTGTTGACTAAGAAGGCCAATTGGCAACGATGTCCTGCAAGAATGAGTCATCATCTGCATTGGAAAAATTAGTATGGATTGATTTAAATTAAAGCGGGTGATGTTTGTTGTGTAGGATACAAGGGGAGTCATATGAAGCATGTGTCAACATCCATGTTGTCAGTATATTTATCTGACTTGGCAGAAGGGGCCCTGTTAAATGGTGTAAAGTGTTGACTAAAGTTTTAATGATATCTAGAGTCCGGTTAAGTATCTCAGAATGCGTCAAATGTATTTTCACTTCTGCCACATCAAGATGGTTCCCTTTGCTTATTAAAAATCCTAGGTGTTGTTTTAATTACTCACATGGGATTCGAGATTACGGAGTCACGACTTTTACATAATCATGGACACTTGTTCATCTGTCACTTCTCTATCTTAATTCTGTTGAAATTAACATGTACTCTAAATCTTTCCCAATGCTTGGCATATCCATCTGCTCTGTGTAGTTGGATGATTCACATGAGCCTTTACGCTTCGTGTGATTCCCTGTTGCCACATCTAGATGGTTCCCTTTGTTTATTAAATTTCCCAAGTGTTGTTTTAATTACTCACATGGGATGTTGATATACAGAATCACCACGATTACACAAGCATGGACACTTGTGCATTTGGCACTTTCTATCTTTATTCCATTGTAATTTACAAGTACTTGATATCTTTCCCAGTGCTTGGCATATCCATCTACTCTGTGTAGTAGGACAAATCACACGAGCCATCATGCTTCATGGGCTTTTATCACATTTATTCTCACAGGTTTTCATGATGAGTTGATACTTGCTTCCTCTGGCTTTAAAAGGTGGTAAACAATGTATGAGATTATTCATAAGCATTCAAGGCATTTGGTTGGTTTCGGTCTGCAAGTTTGAAGTTTTTGGTGCTACCAAAATGTTGTCCCATTTGTGAAACTTCAAAATTAATTTCCCAGTGAAGCTAGGAGAGCATCCTTTTGAAGGAAAATTCACTCATGCAGACCTGGTGTTGATTTTCCAAGTTGAATATCCCATGGTTTAGGAATTGATACACTCTATATTTGGTTTTGAATTAATGAGCCCTCGAGCTAGGCATCTAATCTTCCCCTCTTAGGTTTTGTCTATGTTTCTATAAAATACCATGGATCTCCTTCAATCCCTAGTAGACTTGGAGTTAATTGTCTCTAAATTTGTTAAACCCCAAATGTTGGACGAAGTTACAATGATGCAAGTTGTTCAACAATATAATATTCTGGCGGGTGAGGGCTATCTGGGTGGTTTATTCCCTAGGGAGTTTTTCAAAAATAGAGTGGTTTTTGATGTCATCTTTGAAGCTTTAAGGTTAGCTTTACAATTTAGAAATGACAACATTTTACTCAAAGCTTTAAGAAGGAATTCTTAGTTTTTGGATGTCACACTGAATTTTGACATCAAGGAAAAGTACTATGCAATTTCTTTTATGTGTGCTCATAATCCTCAACCACCTTGGTCTTTAGCTTCTCTTAGTGTAGAACAAGGTGGCGTGTGATTTGTGACAGGGTGTGCATAGTTAGAGCCAATTCCTGAAGTAAATGTTGCATCAGTGGGAAACGTTGTTGGCCTTTTGGTTGGTGATTAAGATGTTGCTGCAAGGAGGGTTTGAGTTCTTCAGAAAGAGCCAGATGTAGGTGAAAATGCTAGTTGAGTGGAAAATATTGTGTTTTCTGTAGTTGGTGAGAAATATGTTGCTATGGCTAGGGCTCGCATTTTCCAGCTTGGGTCATCTTTAACTGACAATGTCGTTCTAGGGAGTAATGCTACGGGTTGTGCTGGTGGAGAGAAATATGTAGCTGCGGCCATGGCTGGAGATCATTTTGTGCCTCATTTTGAGTTTCATTTCTTTGCGCAAGAATGTTGTTTGGTGGAGACAACTGAAGGGAAAGATGAAAAATCTATTATTGGAGAGGATCGTATGGAAGAATAGTTTCTAGTCTTCATAAATTTTTATTTTTTGTGCTCTACTGTGGATTTATGGAATGCTTCTTATGTTTATTCTATTGTTTCTAGTAGATGATTTTGGGAGACTCTCGTAGGTTTTAAAAAGACACATATATTTTTTGTTTTTGGGTTGTATTTGATAAGTTTTTGTCTTGTGTTGTATTTGGGAAATAGTTTCTGACAGTAGTATGCTTTAGATGTTATCTAGCATTCTACCTTTTTTTGATGTTATCATTGTAAATTTTCTCATATATTATATATAATATATATAGGCTTGCATGCCTTTTGCCAAAAAAGATAAAATCATGAAATTAGTAAAGATAAAAATTGTCCTCTAATTATGAAACCACTATGGTGGGTGGAATTGGATTGAGTACCATGATGAAAACCTATGAAATAGGTGTCATGTGTAGAATCGAGCATCTCGCGTGTGCTAGTTTAGAGGGAAGCATCATCCATCCATATCAAATCCAGCATTTTCTTGGGGAAGTTGGATGTTGTGAGATAATATTTCTAATATATATTTATTTGTCGTGTCAACACTATTAGCATTTGGTGTATCTATTGTTGTATATGTCGAGGATATTGAGAAAATTATAAGAAAGAGTGTTCCAGGTTCCTAGTGGAACTGTGCAGGTCATGAAGGATTTTTTTTTTGTACATAAAAGATTAGCTGATGTGGATTCAAGGGTTTATTGTTGAGTATGTCTTGATCATCTACCAAAAGTTTCAGAGGTCCGTGTGAAGTTTTGAGTATGTTGTAGTCTGATAGTGTTTATGTCATCTTTGTCAATGTTCCTAAATGAAGGTTGTGTGATTTTGGTAATCTCAGTTGTTTTGGATGTTTCTCTGTTGTTTCTTGGTGTTCTCAGATGTCTCTAGTTCATTCTCTATCTTTGTGGTATGTCCACATTAATCGGTGAGCTCATGGTTGAAGATCTTTGTGTGCATGTTCAGTTTTTCATGTTTTAAGCAGACATGTTGGTGGTAGTGTGTTGTGGATCTTCGAGGTGAAATTAATTAAAGTATTTTTGTGTTGAAGATATTAATTTGGGACTCCACTATGTTGTGGCCAACCTTAGTGGATACGCATTAAAAATTTAATTATAAATTTGAGCCAAAACTGTAAATATATTTTATTTTCTTGGCCAATGAAGTTGTAATGGAATCTCCTATAGCAGATATATAGGCGATAGTGTGATGGTGAGACATGATGCTTCATGGCTAACGCTATATGTATATTGCGAAACATCGATACTTGGCCAGTGTGAAGAAGATTGTGTGAGATGTGAAAAGTGCTAAGCTTAGTGCGATTCTAAATCAAGCTTGTGAAGAAGCTATTTTTTCCTCAGTTCCACATCTTGGATGGTTTTAATCCAAACCTATTGTTGGATAGTGAGTCCTCTTTTGTAATTGAGAAGTGAGCTCTAGGCAGTGTGCCTGAATGCATGTATTCCCCTTATTATTTCTCTTTATACTTCTAACAGAGTATAATCTTGTGGACTAACATCCACCGTGGTTTTTCCCCTAATAGGGTTTCCATGCAAAAATCTTGTTATTTTTCTCTCTGATGTGTTAAGTGCTTGTGGTTATTTTCTTATTCATCAGATCTGAGATTAAAGTTAAGATAAGTTAGAAAAGCTTAAATTTTTGTGACAACTAATTCACCCCCCCTCTCAGTTGTCTGTCCTTGTTTTTCCAACAATTGGTATCAGAGCAAGTTCCTCTAAAGAAGTCTAAACAACTTGAGGTGATTTGGGATGGAAACATTCAAGAAGGATAGTCCTAGATTTGATGAAACCAACTACTCACTGTGGAAATTCAGGATGCAATTTCATTTGCAATGCATTGGTGATGCTTATTGGAAAATTACAAGAGATCAATATACTCTTCCCTAGAATGGTCCCTCCTCTACTGATGAGATCAAAGATGTTTCAAAAGTAATACCAGAGCTATGGAAGCATTGGTGAGTGCTCTAATAGATTCAGAGATGGCTAATGTGATAGGTCTATAGATAGCTCATGAGATCTGGACGAAGCTGTAAACTTTGTATGAAGGAGATACATAGGTGAAGATGGCTAAGCTATAGAGCTTAAAAGGCAAGTATGAGAATTTGAAGATGGGTGAAGATGAAAATATTACTTCTTTTATGTAGAGAGTAAATGAAATAGTGCTAGGTATTAAATGTGTTGGTGGTTCAGTGAGTGAGAATGAAATTGTGGCTAAGATACTTAGATCTTTTCCTCCTTACAAAATGAAGGCTCATTCTATTGAGGAATTTATGTTTGTAAACAAGATGACAAGGGATACACTAATAGGGAAGCTTGTTGCTTTTGAAATAAGTGAATTTGGTGAATCTACACCAAAAACTAAATCTACATTCAAAGCTATTGTATCTGGAAGTTACAGGAAAAGATACAGTCTGCAAGAGAGCTCCAGAAAGATATCTAAATATGATGAAGACCCGAAACAGCTCGAAGACCAAGAAAGAGAAGTACAAGAACTGGAAGCACTTATTGCAAAGCAAGAAGGAAGAGGAAAAGGTAAGTATGAAGATGTATTTCCTATTAAATTTTTTTCATGTAGTAAGATAGGTCATTTTTCATCAAGATGTCCTAAAAGAGTTCCTAGGTCTAAGCCTAGAAAACCTAGATTCCAAAAGAAATGCTACTTTGCTAAAGAAGCAGTAACTGATGATGAGTATGATAAAAATTATGGAAATGAAGATGATTGGGCTTTCATTGCTACCATTGAAAATAAACCTGTTCCTATTGAATCTACTAAAGATAAGAAAGCTCTTGCAACCCGAGTTGAGGAGAAAGATGAGTGGGTCATTGATAGTGGATGATCACATCATATGACTGGTGATAAAAGCAAGTTTTTGAGTATAGAGAAGTATGATAGTGGGGTTGTAAGATTTGGAGATAATAATTCTTGTGTGATTCGTGGAAGAGGTTCTATTAGCCTCGGTGGTAAGGAAAACATTGATGATGTTCTCTATGTTGAAGGCCTAAAGCATAACTTGTTAAGTGTTGGACAGATGGTACACAAGGGATATGATCTACAATTCAAGGATGGAAAATGCAAGATTTGTGGGAGTTCCAGAAACATGATTGCTACTGGTGTGCAAACTAAAGGTAATATTTTTCACTTGAATGTTGCTAGTGGAAGTTACTTAATTGCTCAAATAGATGAAAGTTGGTTGTGGCGTAGGAGGTTTTGTCATGTAGACTTTGACAATATTATCAAGATAAGTTCTACTTAAGCAATAAGAGATTTTCCTAGGTTAGTAAGGCCTACTAATGTAATCTGCCAAGAATGTCAGATGGGTAAACAAACTAGAGTCTCCTTTCGGAGCAAACAATTTCATTGATATAATTTGTTGGAACTGCTACATACTGATCTTTGTGGTCCCTCTAGAGTTAGAAGTATTCATGGAGAAAGGTATTTTATGCTGGCCATTGATGATTACTCTAGAATGATTTGGGTTTCCTTTTTAAGAGAAAAGTGTGAAGCATTGTACAAGTTCAAAATTTTCAAGGGCATGGCAGAAAATGAAAAAGGTTTGAAAATGAAATTCCTAAGATCTGACAGAGGTGGAGAATTCATTTCAAAAGAGTTCAATTCTTATTGTGAAGAGCATGGAATTAAAAGACAGTTGTTTGCACCTCAAACCCCTCAACCAAATGGAGTAATAGAAAGAAAGAATAGAACAATTCTGGATGCTTCCAGACCAATGATGATGGAAGGGAATGTGTCTCAGATGTACTGGAGTGAAGTAGTAAGCACTGTTGTATATACTTTGAATTGGGTAAATGTGAATGGTAATTCTTGTAAGACCCCTCATGAATTATGGTTTGGTTACAAGCCAAAAGTTAAGTATTTCAAGATCTTTGGAAGAAAATGTTATATCGGAGATGATGATATAGGAAATTTTGATGCTAGAAGTGATGAAGGGATCTTCAGGTTCTACTCCATAAAACAAGGCATAAAATGCTATAACAAAAGAAATGAGAAAGATTGTTGAGAGTTACCAAATGCTCCAAAGATGATGAGGAATTGTTAAATCACCAGGCAATGTATATAATGATTCAAATGAAGAACAACACAAATCAGGGGTATAACACTCAAACACAAATCTACTTTAGATTATTCCATATGTTTTTGTGAAGCAACCACAAGTTGTTCTGAAAAATCAAGTCAGTCAAGAAGCACCAAAAAATGCTAGTATAGAAGAAAGCTCAGAAGACACAAAATTCCGAGAAAGTCCCAAGACTCCAAGGTATGTAAAGTTGAATCATTTTGAAAATCAAATCATAGGAGATAAGAATAAAGGAGTGCAAACTAGAAGAAAAATTGTAGAAGAATATTGTCTAATATCCAAGATTGAACCTAAGAGTGTCACTGAAGCCTATCAAGATGGACACTAGCTAGAATCCATGAAAGAAGAATTGACACAGATTGAAAAGAATAACACATGGACACTAGTTCCTAGGCCCAAAGACAAGACTGTGATTGGTACTAAGTGGGTATTCAGAAACAAACTGAATGAGGAAGGTGAAGTGGTTTGGAATAAGGAAAGACTAGTATGTAAAGGATACTCTCAAATGGAAGGTATTGATTTTGAAGAAACCTTTTCCCCTATTGCTAGAATT
The DNA here is from genome assembly GCA_007258455.2 of Sequoia sempervirens. Lineage (NCBI taxonomy): Eukaryota > Viridiplantae > Streptophyta > Pinopsida > Cupressales > Cupressaceae > Sequoia > Sequoia sempervirens. The sequence goes on from VDFB02182243.1 coordinate 10,260, forward strand.
GAAGTAGTAAGATTATTTCTTGCTTATGCTACTTATAAGAACTATAAAGTCTATCAAATGGATGTAAAGTCTACATTTCTGAATGGGGAACTAGAAGAAGAAGTGTACATTGAACAACTAGATGGATTTTAGCTAACAGATAAGGAAGATATGGTTTACAGATTGAAGAAAGCTCTGTATGGACTCAAACAAGCCCCTAGAGCCTAGTACGCTAGATTGGACAAATGTCTACTGAAGCTTGGATTCACTAAAGGTACTACTAATAGTAACTTATACTTCAAATTAGATCATGATAAGGAGTTAATCATAGAATTCTTTGTTGATGACATCATTTTTGGTGGAGATGATAATCTATGCATGAAGTTTGCTGATGAGATGAAGAGTGAATTTGAGATGAGCATGATTGGTGAAATGAAGTTCTTTCTAGGATTGCAAATTACACAGTTGGACCAAGGGATTTTCATATCTCAGTCCAAATATGTGAGAGAATTGTTGAAGAAGTTTGGAATGGAAGACTCCAAACCTATTGGTACTCCCATGGTAATCAGATGTAAGTTGACTCAAAATGATGACTCTCCTAAGGAAAATCAAACCAAATATAGATAAATGATCAGTGGATTACTCTACTTGACTCAGACTAGATCAGATATTATGAATGTTGTGTGTATGGTCACTAGATTTCAAGTTGATCCAAAAGAATCAAATGTGATTGTTGTCAAGAGAATCTATAGATATCTGAAAGGAATAGTTGACTTTAGAATTTGGTATCCAAAGGAACAATTTAGAAATGAAAACATTTTAATCAAAGATTTAAGAAGGAATTCCCAGTTTCTAGATGTCACACTAAATTTTGACATCAAGGAAAAGTACTATGCAATTTATTTTCTATGTGCTCATAATCCTCAACCACCTCGGTCTTTAGATTCTCTTGGTGTAGAACTAGGTGTTGCGTGGTTTGCGACAAGGTGTGGACAGTTAGAGCTAATTCTTGAAGTAAATATTGCATCAGTGGGAAATGTTGTTCGCCCGTCGGTTGGTGATCAAGATGTTGTGAGGAGGGTTCAAGTTCTTCAGGCAGAGCCAAATATAGGTGAAAATGCTATTCAGGTAGAAAATGTTGTGTTTTCTTTAGTTAGTGAGCAATATGTTATTGTGGCTAGGGATCACATTTTCTAGTTTGGGTCATCTTCAGCTGACAATGTTGTTCCAGGGGGTAATGCTATGAGCTGTGTTGGTGGAGAGTAATATGTAGCTGCGACCAAGGCTAGAGATCATTTTGTGCCTCATTTTGAGTTGGATTTCTTTGCACAAGAATGTTTTTTGGTGGAGACAACTGAAGGGAAAGATGAAAAATCGATTATTGGAGAGGATCGTATGGAAGAATAGTTTCTAGTCTTCATAAATTCTTAGTTTTTTGTGGTCTACTGTGGAGTTATGGAATGCTTCTTATGTTTATTCTATTGTTTCCAGTAGATGGTTTTGGGCGACTTTCATAGGTTTTAAAGACATATTTTTTGTTGTTGGGTTGTATTTGATAAGTTTTTGTCTTGTGTTGAATTTGGGAAATAGTTTCTGACAGTAGTATGATGTAGATGTTATCTGGTATTCTGCCTCTTTTTGATGTTATCATTGTAAATTTTCTCATATCTTATATATAATATATATAGGCCCCCATGCCTTTGCCAAAAATAAAATAAAATCATGAAAATAGTAAAGATAAACATTGTCCTCTAGTGAAAACCACTATGGTGGTGCTTTGGAGAGGTACCATGATGAAAACCTAGCAAACATGCATCATGTGTAGAATCGAGCATCTATGTGTGCTAGTTCAGGGGGAAGCATCTCATCCCATCCATAATAAAGCCAACATTTTGTTGGGAGATTTTTGGATGTTGTGGATGTGTTGCTAATATGTGGTTGTAATTGATGTCAACACTATTAGCATTTGGTG
>VDFB02182244.1:0-23624 GCA_007258455.2 Sequoia sempervirens
GTTATATCTATCTCTATCTCTCCTTCTTTCCATCCATCTCCCTCTTTCTGTCCCTATCTCCCCCCACTCTCTCTATTACTCCCTCTTCATCTCTTTTACTTTTCCTCCTCTATCTATCTCCCTCTCTTTCTCCTCCCTCTCTTCCCTTGTTTCTGTTGTCCTCTCTCCCTCCTCCATACCCTCTCTATCCTCCATCCCATCTATCTTCCTCTTTGCCTCTCACTCTTCCCCCCTTTATATCTCCCTCTTTCTATCCATATCTCTCCCTCTATCTCCCTCTCTCCCTATGAAAAACATAACATGAGCCTACTACTAATGAAGCCTGATTATCTTCTTGATTCAAAGGTTTTGTTTCTTTCATGTTTGGATACTTGTAAGTGGATGCATATTTCATTTGAAGCTATCACCTCTCCATTGAGACCTTTGTTGCACAAACAAAATCATTTCCAAAATGGCCTACCAATCGATCTCTTGCATTGCATAGATGTATACAAAATATAGACATCAAATTTTCGTAATGGATATTCTAAACCTCTTCGGCGTACCTATTGCACACCAAGGTGCAATTGCTAGTTAAGTTTTATTTTTTTACTTTACATTGTCTCAAATTAAAATAGAAAAAATACCTACCTTTTCCAAAAAATATATCAATTTTTTCCCACATATGGCTTTTCCCTAGAACAAAACTGCTGTTTTCGCAGCTTTTTGATGGCTTTGTGAGTTGGCTCTCCCGTTTGCTGCTACGGCGTCAGACTCGGATGGAGTTTCTTCAGGCGAGAAGGCTTACAATGGGTGTGGCGGGAAGGAAGCTTATAAGAATGTAGGGTGTGGCGGGAAGTGATGATTGCAGTATTGTGTTTTTGCCGGATTTGCAGAAAATATTATGCCCTAGCTGCCATTTTCTTCATCCCGTCGGTTGCCGTTTTCTTCAACCTGTGGGTCGTATCCAAGCAAACAGGTAAAATTAAAAAAAACCCCAGATCTTGTCAAAATTCTTTACTCCCCTGCCTATGTATGTCTAAGTTTTGTGCAAATTCTATCTGGGTTCTGAGCAAATTTTGTCTGGGTTCTCCGTAGGATCTTCAAGGTTTGTCTCGGAAAAACCCACAGGGCATTTGTCGAAGGACCCTGGCCGAATTCGCTGGAGGACCGGACCAGGACCAGGACACGGTTTGAACCGCACGAGCACCCAGCAATCCCCTACAAAGAACTGTAAGTTTTTGTGAATGTACAATTATATGTCCATGAATTTTAGGTTGTTTTCCCACCTTGAATATCATATTGACAAATAATAACAACAATAATAACCCAATCTGGAGACTGTGTTACTGTTTTAACTGTTTGGTCGTATATGCACAGTTAGCAAAAGCCTGCTTAATTAAAACAGAATGGGTGGCAGTCATTAAATGAATGCTACAGAGAAATGCCTAAAGTAGTTTTAAAGTTATTACACGAAAGATAAGATAAGCTCTGTGTGTGCTATGTTTGTTTAGTTAATGACCGGCTGGCAGTCGCTATTTGTAGGTGTGCTTCCATATAAAGAATTTAAGGCACGTTTATGGTCTTGAAATCTTCTGGTTGTCGTTGATTTTTTTAGCTGTATCAGCTATATATATACATATGATGTATATTGAATGCTCAACCAGTCATGGAGGTCTTTATTAAGTTTGTCCTCTGCTGTTCTTTCATTATCACTACACATCTCGAGAGGGACATCGCTGTCATTGTTGTTGTAGTGTAATGGTGGTGGCAGTCAAGCCTAGAATTGTGCAGATCTTTTAATAACGTCTTCCTGCCACCCCTTTGATCTATTATTCAAAAGAGGGTATCAGTGGATTCAGTGGGAAGACCATAAAATGTCTTTCTTGGAGATTTGGGACATTTGTAAGACTGGCTCTGTTATCTATGTACAGTGGAAGCAGTGGCAAAAGAGTAATGACAGAGGTTTGACGGGTCTAAAGAGCCAAAACATTCCATATTGTCCAGCCCTAAGAATTCTTGTGGGGAATCTCGACATTCTGAGATTAAGCATGTTAACCACCTTTGTGTCATTTGATCTTAACCCATTTTCGAACATATGGATTAAAGTCGTTTCTTTAAATTTGTCAAAACCTCGAAATTTTGAGATTAAGCATCTTAACTTACTTTGTCTTATTTTGAGATTTTGAGATTTTGAGATTAAGCATCTTAAGCATCTTAAATTTGTCAAAATCTCAAAATTTTGAGATGCAAAAATTCTCACACAATCAAAGCCAGAAATCATTGCAAAGATTAAGCATCTTCACTTACTTTGTCTCATTTGATCTTAACCCATTTTTCAACATATGAGTTGAAGTCGTCACTTAAATTTGTCAAAAATACTTTTTAATTGAAAGATTTTAAATATTTTATGCTGTCATTTTTGCAATTATGTGTTTGGTAGATGAATTATTGCCTGGTTTGACTTATAATCAAGGTTGAAAGAGTATCTATTCTGCCATCATCACAGCTTCATCTCTTAAAAATATTCAGTGGCGAAGAGGCAAGATGCTTACCCATCAACCCCAAACCTTGTTATATTTTATTTATTTTAATAATTATTATGTCGGCTCAAGATGGAAATTATATTCAGTCGTTCACACTTGAAAGAGCCACTTCCCTTCCCTTGTTTTATCAGCAGCCTATATTCAATTATATCTAGATACCCATTTATATAGTTATTAAATTGTATATTATATTTCACTTATTTTTGTCTTTTTAAAAGTTTTTAAATATAGTTGTAACTAATTTTCTATAGTATATGTAATATTTAAAAGATCTCTTCTTGAATCAATTGTGTCGATGTTTGAATCAATGTTTCGGATCACATTCAATGATTTTGACAGCCGTTCATATATATTTAACTATCTTAAGTAGACGTTAACATGAACTCTAGTTGTGATTTGACCATACATGAAACCAAATAGATTGGACTTGGGATTGGGAGCCACACATGGAAGCAAACAATGTGAGAAGTCAAGTTGAGCTCTCTCTAAATCTTCACCCGACTTGATAGTGGAGGTTCTCCTTTCTATTGTTTGGAAGATAAGTTGATAGGGCATCACCCTCAACCCATTCACTAGTGTGATATGAAACGTTGATTCAAAAACATACACAGTTGACTCCAAAAACAATCTTTAAAATTCTTGAATATAATTGTAAGAAAAACTCCCATATTATATATATGTCATTTGATTGCTAATGTTTGTAATATTTTAAGATTTATAGATGACCATATAATATAAAAATTGTAGGTAAACTAATAAAGGGTATACTTATTAACATTTTTTGATCTTATAATTATCAATTTTTATTGAAAAATTGAAATGATAAAACATAAACACCCATGATCAATCACTTAACAACCCCTACATTCTGGTCGTCACAATGATAACCTTTGGCTTGTGAAAGAATTTAGAATGATTTCAGGAAGAGGGACATATGTCCATTTACAATTATGCAGCTTTATTGGACTATTCTTAAAAAAATTAAAGCATCTATTTTGATATGTTAAAGACTTACAATGGTTGTTCAACTTATAGAAAAAATAAAAAATAAAAATCCAACAGTTCCATTACAACAAATAATTTTCAGCTTGTTTTACAACGTGTACTAAATTATGGCTACATTGCATCATTCCAATTCTGTTGCAATCATAGTACCATGGCATTCTTCCATATACATAGACCAAACAAAATTACACGGAGGTAGTAAACTAGAAGAGTTTAGTCACTACCCCAAACAACAATAGCATCTCAACTCACTGGTATGCATGTTGTGGGGAATTGATATTGTAATTACAGTAAAAGAATTATACAAATAGAAAGCCAAAACCAGGCTCTGTAACTCTCTTTGGTGGCATCAAGATGTGTGACCCAAATGCTTTCAAATCTAAAATTCAGCTTCATTTCTATTTTTTGTTTTGAAGTTTTTTAACAATGATCAAATGGTGTGGCATCCTAGATGTGCTTGTTAATTTCTTCTTAACAACGATCCAATGGCTTGTTAGCTTGATCTGATCAATTATTTCCACAATACTTTCTCCTTTTTCTTCTATTGGACCAAGTGATACATTAAAAGCCATCCCTGCTTTCAGACATTTATCATTTCTTGCATTTAAACTCAATCTAGACTCCCGAAATTCAATCCCTATTCCTGTTCCTGCAGATTTCATGAGGCAAAAGTTCAGGGCCATCTCTTTGAACAACATCTACTGCTGCCTTATAGGTAGCACTAAGAGGGTTTCCCGGCTTGAGTGCACTTATTGCTGCTTCCTGTGCCTTCAACAAAACCTTGTAGGCCTTACCCTGAACATCTTTGGCATCTATCAAATAAGTCCTTGCCACATTTGAGCAATAACTGTTATATCTGGATCCAATTGCACAAATGATAACACTAGTGGCATCATAGTAAAGATAATCATCATTGCTAACAGCACCAGGCCTTAAATCAAACTCTCCCCCACTCTGAAAAATAGGGGAGTAGCAAATATCAACATCATCAGTCTTCAACTTTACTTTGGCTTTCTGTGGATCAAGAATGGCCTTCTTTGTATCATCCATTAGATCAGAATGGGTAACCTTCTTCTCCTCATCTATAACAACCTCCAGTCTTGGCAAGACAACATTTTTCAAAACAGATGCACTCAAAAAGGCAGCCTTTTTAATGTTGGTGAGTTCTGGCTCATCTTTAACAGCAAAGATCTCAGAAAATCTAGTATTGGCATCCACAAGCTGACACTCTGAGGCCCTTAATTTGTTAGCCCAGTCTTCCAAGAGCTTCCCTTCTGGAGCCTCTTTAGCAATCCATCCCACCACTGGAACCTTTGATCTGCACCAGGAAATCATTAAGGATCAAATCCATGACATGTATGCAAAATGTATAAGCATAAATATAATTTTCACAAGTAAAGCCAAATTTGTTAACCTTTGCCAGCTACTTCCCTGCTTGTGCCAAATTGGTAACTTTAGAATAGGGACTGGAATAGGGTGAGTTTTTGCTAGTATGTGTAATCTTCATATCATCAAGATTTCTCGGCTTAAAAGTTTGATTCTTGGATTTCATTTAGTAGTGTCCAACAATCTCCTCAGTTTGTTGTTGATTGATGGACGAGACTTTTTCATTGAATCCCTTAACATTGGGGATATAAACCAGCCCTAGTCTTGGGATGCATGGAACACTTTTAAGGCCCACATTTTGGCAGAGAGTTGGCCTAGTAAAGATTTGCCATGCATGATGCATTGCTTAGTAGTTGAGTATTAATTTTACAACAAAAAAACCACCTGCCTAAAATTTTATTTAGTACTAGTCCATTTCCATGATAGGACAAAATTGTATTGTAAGTAATAATCTATCAATGTACTTTGTAATTGATCCTCTGTTAATTTCGTTTCTTCTATCACAGGGAAAACAAAAGGCCTGTGCCTTTGGCACTTTAATAGATTTCACTTCCACTGTCTTGTTCCTATAATCGTCTTTCCAAAAATATTTTTCATGGGATCTTGTTGACCCTAAAATAGAGCTTACAAGAAAAATTGAGGTTCTGTTGTTCGTCTCCTTATTACTTTTCTTTTCTTTTAATGATGTAACTCTCTTTGGTGGCATCAAGATGTGTGACCCGAATGCTTTCAAATCTAAAATTCAGCTTCATTTCTATTTTTTGTTTTGAAGTTTTTTAACAATGATCAAATGGTGTGGCATCCTAGATGTGCTTGTTAATTTGTTCTTAACAATGATCCAATGGCTTGTTAGCTTGATCTGATCAATTCTTTCCACAATACTTTCTCCTTTTTCTTCTATTGGACCAAGTGATACATTAAAAGCCATCCCTGCTTTCAGACATTTATCATTTCTTGCATTTAAACTCAATAACCTCCATGAGTGTTTCCATTATGCTTGTGTTGAATCTACTGCCTCACTTTTTTTCATATCTGCGCTGTAAGATGGATCATTATCTACTGATGGTACAAAGATGACTTATTTGAACACTTCAGTGCTTCAACTCCCACAAGTCCAACTGCAACCCAAATGAGAAAATTTTATTTACATTTACATAAAAAGTCAATACATTTTTGACATGACAAAGAAGCAACAAAACTAAAACTAACCCATTAGAAGGACACTGCATTACATATTAGAATTCTGGGGATTATATAGTATATACACAAAGACTGGCCGTCACTGGTCATAAGGCCATTCTTAAGCATCCTATTACATAAAATATGGCCATGTACTACAAAACTATCATAATAAGTTAGATATGCAAAATGCACATAGGTTACTCCATAATAACTATAGAGAAAATAGTGTATGTTCAAACATAGTCCTGTAGCAAGTGTTTAATTAATAATGAATCAATAAAGATTATTGGTTATATTGCTAATTCTTGTGCTTTAAGACAAACCAATAGTGAAATTTTTAATTACTTAAATGAAATAGCATGATAGAAAAAATAAGCATTTTACTTCTTCTGAAGTGGCTACTCGTGCACCAATTTCCATTCTCTCATATATTTCATATCTAAATGCTAGTGAAATTTGAGGAGCATACAAAACTTTGCCTTTCCCTATCCCTTATATCAATGCTTGCTTTACTGAGTATCAAGCCTTAGGATTTATGAAAGGCTTGTAAATCATTAATGCTTGTGTTAGTTGTTAAGCTGGTTGTTGTCTTTTGCCTCTAATAATGAGAGTGGTTGGGTTGTTCTATAAGGTATTACATCACAAAGCATGCCAACATAATTGTCAAGATAACACATAAGTTGGAGCAATTGGCTTGGATGATGAAGGTAGCAGGGTATTTTCTAGAATCAAGACATTTACTTAATGTTGTGCAAGAGGGAAAAATAATTATCTCTGTCATCATAGTGAAATTGGAAAATTGCAAAAGGGTTTGTTAAACATGCCCCATAGAGCCGCTATTAGAATTGTCAAAAACCTTCGAGTACACTGATTTCTACATTGCAACAAAACTTGTCTCTAACATTGCTGCAAGAGAGAGCATTATGAGATATGTGAATTATTTCCATCACAATTTTCATGTGGAGATTATTGGTGATGCTAAATGAAGCAATTACTGTATAACAGGTCCACTAGATCTTTGCCTTTCCCTGTGAAAATGTCATTATGAGTTCCATCAACTGCCATCATCCAAATGGTACCGTTTCTTCTGGATAGGCAATCAAGAGACAGAAGAGCTAGCAGTAGTCTCTGAAGACTCTTTAATTTTTCATTCTTTTCCTTCTGAGATGCTATCAGATATACCAAATAGTGTATGTAGTGCCAGAATCTTTTCACATTCCCAATTTTGAAACGTTTGGGCCAGTCAAGGACCTCCACTGCACCAGTTGTGTTCCTTATCCATGTATCAAGGCTTCCATTTTCCATGAAGTCATAGACTAGAAGTTTCTCCCCACTCAAAGAACATGAACAGTATCCCACCAATGGAAGCAAATTCATGTGCTTGATTTTGCCTAAGGTACCTATTTCTACCAGAAATTCTCTCACCCTCCATTGTAGCTTTTCCAAGTCTCTTAATAGCCACAGTCTTTCCATTAGGAAAAGTAGCTTTATAAACTGTACCAAAGCCACCGTCTCCAATGATGTTGATCTTAGAAAAATTGTTTGTCATGTGGAGTACATCATCCAGTCTAAAGCGAATAAGAGGCCTCTCAAATATGGCTAAATTTATGCTCAGGGGCTCTTTTGACCTGCTGCTGCTTATCCAATCGTTATTGTTGGGCTCAAAAACAGGGTTCAGTCTTAACTTATCAGTAGCCTTGGTCAAAGGCAAAGCCTTCTCCCGGGATGATTTAACTTGTCTGACTAGACCATGTACAAGTATAAGCAGAAGAAGTACGATGCCTATCATGATTCCAGTGATTGAGTCAGTTCTCAACTGAATAGGCTTGCCCTTGCAAGTTTGGCCAATGATTTTTCCGCATAGGCCCTTGTTTCTTTGAAAAGATAATGCACTAAGATTATTGCATCCACCATCATCAGGAATATCTCCTTCCAGTGCATTGTCTGAGAGATTGAGGAATCCGAGCTTCATAAGATCACATAATTCATGTGGGATCCTTCCAATGAGGTGATTGTCAGAAAAATCCAAGTATGTAAGCTCTGACAGATTACCAAGCTCTGGAGTTATTTTTCCTGTAAATTCATTGCTGTGTAGATCCAAATATGTCAGAAGTAGGAGATTAAAAAGAGAATTCGGAATATCTCCGCTAAATGAATTCGATCTTATATTCAATGTCCCAATCTGATTCCAGGTTGTGCTCTTTGAGAGCAATTTAGCAATGCTGCCATTGAGGTTATTTTGTTGCACATATAAGCCAACAATGCCTACCAAGTTTGCAAGGGATTGAGGCAATCCACCATACAATTCATTGTTGCTTACATCAAAGTGAGAAAGACCAACTAACTTTCCAATTGTATCAGGAATCTGACCACATAGTCTGTTACAACTAAGATTCAGTTTAACCAGACTGCTCAAGTCCCCAAGCTCTTGAGGAATCGGGCCAGTGAGTTGATTATTGCCTAAGGACATGCCTTGAATCTTTTTTCATAAGCTAATCTCCATTGGTATTTCACCTACCAAGTTATTATAAGACAAATCCACTGGGAAGAGAGATAATTATGAGAAAGCACTAAATTCTCCAGTTTCAATAGTTTTCCTATGACCTTGGGGATTGATCCACTTAGACGATTGGATCCCAGGTCCAAAGTAGATAAACTACTGCAGTCAAACAACTGGGAGGGAATGTGACCATCCAAACTATTACCATTCAAAGAAAGTACCGATAAGATTGGCAATTTTCCAATTTCTTTTGGTAGTTTTCCTTTCAACATATTACCATCAAGAATCAAATATTCCAATGTCATGGGATTACCCACTTGAGGAGGTAGATAGCATTGAAGGAAGTTGTATCCAGCAGTAAATTCCACAACAGTAGATGAACTCCATATCTCATCAAGTATTGTACCACTGAAATTGTTGTAGTCCAAGTTTACAGCCTTGATATAAAGCTTCCCAAAATATCTAGGAATGTTGGACAAGAGACAAACTTATGATTATGGAATTTCAGCATCATTTGAGGTGGAATGTCGTTCACATGCAAATGATAGACAACCAATCACAAACACACTTCGCTATTATGGAGTGTTGGAGGATATTATAGAGCTTGATTTTATATCTTTCAAAAAAGTAATTTTTTTTGTTCAATGGTACAAGCTTATCAAAGTGGGTGAAGACAAAATTATATTTCTGCACAAGAATGGATTCCATATGATCAATACATCTAGGTTTGAAGCCACTTCTGAACCTTATGTGTTTCCAATCAATGTGAGCAGATATTTCTCATTCCCAATTTAGAACAACCTAGTTGGTCATTTGTGATTGATTATGATCCAAGAGGACGAAGAGTAACATTTGTTCAAGATGTAGAGGACCATGATTTTCTTGAAGATGCAGAAGTCCCCCTTGAAGACACAGATGGCCAAGATGGAGATGATGAAAACTTTATTGGTAATGATGCATATGACCAAGATGAAGATCATGATGAATTTACCATTGAAGTTTCTGAAGGATATGAGCAACCACATGAGCATCAAGTCCATGAAGATGATGAATTTATTGATTTTCATTTACCTGTAGTTGAAGGTGAAGAAGACCATGAAAAATATGGTATTAATTTATTTGTGGATTTAGGGCCCATTAATGATGGTGCATTTATACCATCAGATGAGGATATTTCATGTGAGAATGACATTGTTTGATCATCATGTTCACTTTAAGATGGTTGTGAGGATTCAATACTTGATATAATTAACTCTTTACATGTTCAGTATTAGTTCTGGGAGTTTATAGTGTAGATGATTAGGAATTTTGAGTCATTAAATTGTCTATTAGTAATAGACTTATGCTCAGGTCAATCAGGTATATTGAGTTTTTGTTAACCTGTGTTAAATCAGGTGGCTTGGGAATTTCAAAACCAGGAATGATTGTAGGCTAGGGTAATGTTGATAAAGAGGAAGATGCTGCAATGGTTGACTATGTGGAAAAAAACTCTATGAATTGCATCATGGATTCATCATTACATCTGCTCATAGTTGAATTCTTATAACTGTCACCCTCCACACCTGATAAAGATTTCATTTTAGCAAAAATGAACAGCCGTAGAAAATATGTTGAGTTTAAATGTCACATGTCTCTACAGTTAAAAACTATATTAATTGCATATCAATTTTATATGATGGTATTTTTGTAATCAATAACCCTACATATCTAACCCTACACTCGTACTTACCAACAACCTTCTATATAGTTACCTTTTAACTGCAAACCTGCCTAATGTTAAAGCCCTGCCTAAAAAATAAAAAATTATATGCCCTGTTAAATACCATTGAAAATAAATATGTAATGTGAACCAGTACCTCTTGGATTAGTGTTTGAATTTTGGTCTTCTGGGTTGCAATGGGCTTTGCTAGATGAAGTAAGTTTAGGGCTGTGAGGTTTCCTTCCATAATATCTTTCCACTAATACCTTTAGAGACTTTTGTTCAATGTGGTGTTCTGAGAGAGCCTAGGATCTAATGTTTCCTTTCTGAGAAAATCCCAAGGCCTTCGTTTTCAGGTAATAACATGCTATTAACATGCTAATTAACATGCTATTAACATGATAAAAATAGACTGGGTGCCTGTAATTTGTAACCAACTGTGATCCATAAAATTATTGAAAATCATCAGTCTTCAGCTAGGAAATCAATTTCCTCTTTGGATAAATCTTCTGAAATTGATTCCATTGACAACCTGTCATAGCTACAACACTTGAATATAATGGAGTGTGTAGGTTTAAATAACATCCCTGATTCCATTGGTAACCTGTCACAGCTGCAACACTTGAACATAGAAGGGTGTAAAAGTTCAAATAACCTCCCTGATTCTATTGGCAACCTATCACAGTTGCAACACTTGAACATAGAAGACTGTAGAGGTTTCAAAAAACCTTCCTGTTTCCATTGGCAACCTGTCACATCTGCAGTACTTGAAAATAGAAAGTTGTAGAGGTTTAAATAACCTCCCTGATTCCATTGTCAACCTGTCACAGCTGTAGCACTTGAACATAATAGGAAGTTTCAAAGGTTTAAATAACCTCCTTGATTCTATTGACAATCTAGTGCAGCTGCAACACTTGAAAATAAAATATTGTAACGGTTTAAATAACCTCCTTGATTCCATTGGCAACCTATCACAGCTGCAACGTTGAACATAGAAGGGTGTGTAGGTTTAAATAACCTTCCTGACTCCACTGGAAAACTGTCATGTGGATTCTTTTTCAAGGAAATACTCAAATTAAGAAAATGGCACTTCAGTCCTGATTAGTGAATTTCATAACAGCATATTTGCTACCCCCTTTGCATACATCTGATGCATGAACTAGCAGCAGTTTCAGAGCCAATGCTACAGCAGTTATAACACAACTACATACAAAAATTTAAATAAGATACCCGTTAAAAGCCTCCTGGTTTGGTATATGCCCTGATCTCAGAGATTGAAGCGCCCAGTCTGAAAAGATGAGGTTGTATGTGTATGTCAGCAAAATCAGTATGGAGAAACCCTGAGTAAGGTGTCATGCCTAGCCCCTGCAGGATTAAAGGATTATGGTGCTTAGTCCATGGGCAGCGAACTAACTTCAGAAGTAGCTGTGTTTTTAATTGTACACAAAATGTAATGGAAATTAAGTAATTTGAATATTTTGAGTGTTCTATTACTGGATGTTTGTAACGTCAATGAATATAGCTTGCAATTTTTTTTCAATTGGCAAAGTTGTTTCATTTTATTTTTTTACTTTTAACAATTAACCTGAAAGACATTTTTGTTTTTGGAAGCTTTACGCAATCAACACCTATGAACTTTATGCAATTGACACCTAAGCAAGAGAAACACAATACCTTAAAGCTGAAAAAACTTTGGAAGTTGAGGATTGTTTATGTTTTTCTTATGTATGGAAACATAATGAAAATTATGTATGTTATTGTTCATGTGCTAGTGAATTTGACTTATATTACTAATATCAATTGCATATGTTCTTTAATTAATATTTTGTCATTTTATGTCATTATGTGTTTCTTTAAGAATGTGCCAATGGGTACTCCCGATTCTACTATGGGGGATCCATTGATCTTAAATGGGCTAATTGAAATGCTAAGGAACGGGCAAGGGCAAAACATTGCTATGATGGTGAATGAGGTAAGTTTGAAAATTATCTTTTATAGGTTCAATTATCTTATGTTTCGTATTATATTATGTTAATTTATGTTTGTGGAATGCAGGCCATCTCTAAAGTCGTGTCGACACCTATCACGCCCTTTAATACATCTAGTATTATGCCAGGGGTAAGATTTGATCTAGATTCTTGTGCATTTAATTAACTTATTTCACCTTTTATATTTTTTTAATATTTGTGTTTTTGCTATAGGACATTTCTAGAGTAATTCCCCCAAGAATGCATCTTGTTGGCATGCAAGATCCAATTATGCCATCCGATACACCCAATGTTGTGCAAAAAGTAAGATTCAATCATATGTTTGTGTGGGTTTGATTATGTTATTTCTGCCATAATACCACTTTAATATTTATATTTGTGCCTTGCAGGATGTTTCAAAAAGATGTGTCATGCCCTCTACATCTAGACCGGAAACACCTATCACAAGTGTGGCATCAAGCACAATACCTCATAGCATGCCCTCTACATCAAGTCTAGGTTCAGTTAGAGTTCTTCCACCAACACCTGAACAAGTTTCCTTGAGGAGTCTTATAGAGTCACAATCAAGAATACTAAGGATCCTACCAGATACTCCTGAAAATGTTGAAATTAGGAGAGAAATATCTAAGCAAATTGAGTTATGGGAGAGGACATTGTTGGGGAGTGCAGGGCTTACTTCAGATGAACAGGTATAATTATATGGAAATATTATCTTATTATTCTTTTCTAGTTCATATTTTACTTTTATCAATGTCATAACATGTTGACTAGTAAAAGCAGTATTGATGATTACATGGTTGCTTTGTGATTCTAATTTGTGATTAAATGGTTGTTTGATGATCTCATTGTAAATACAGGAAATAAATGACAATGTGACTGATGTACCTATAGGGGCATCTACCTCAACCCCTATAACTACAACAATATCCTCGGTGACCACAAAAGGAACGCAAGAAGTTACAATCTTGCTCACCTCAGAAGGAAATGTCTTGAAGGATGAAATGGGGTTGAAATTCTTTCACTTCATTTTTCGTCGTGCAGAACAATTATTTGGCAATACCATTCAAATGGATTGGAGGAAGCAAGCCAATGCTAAGAAAGATGAACTATTTAAGGATGTCATAGTAGCATTTGGAAATCCTGGTTTTAATAAGGAATTTATTTTAGATATTGCTCGGAAATACATTCACTCTAAACGAGACAATCTAAGGTCAAAGCTAACAAAAGACTTAAGATATCCACGTCCAGCTTGGATCACAGACCAAGTGACATGGGATGAGCTTATGAAAGATGCCAAATTTAAGAGGAAGGCCCACAATAATCCAAACTATAGGCCATCTGCACGACCAGGATCTAAAAGACGCCTTCGAGATACAACAAAAGCAACCCAAGCTAGGGTGTCAAGTATTGGATCTCATAAATTAGGATCTGGTGGGTACAATAGCATTTGTGGTGGCTTGGTAAGTCAATATTTTCATCTATTGTATTCTTTATTTCATAAAAAAGTCATGATTAACTTGTGAGTTAATTGTATCTTATGAGTCATTATACCTTATAAATTTGGTTATAATTGTTTATGTAGGTTCACCAATTTCAAAAGGAAGCTTCAGAGGACCTCCTAAAATATGCTTTACTACATGGTTCCAAAGGCCTTCGACAACATATGCTAGATCAAGGGGAGAAATTAGTCACTAGTCATGAATCTGAGGTAAGTTCTTTGCATGATGGGATATAATAAAATTTCATATTTTGCTTTCATTTCCATTGCAAAACAAATGATATAGATATTGAAATAGATAGATACACCTAGAATTATAATAGTTTCTTTTTTGCATAGAGAAATGAAACAAGCAAAGCTAAAACTGTGATTTGATATGTTATTTTAATGAGTTAAATTTTGTTGTGTATAGGAAGCCCAACAATCCAACTCATCAGGTAGTGAGCATGAAGAGGAGCTAGAGGAACATGAGGAGCAAGTGGGAGAAGAGAATAATGAGGAGGGTGTCCAATGTGATGAACAATTGACACCCACAATTAGAATAGTGCCTCGTATTAGTATAGTTCCTCGTAGAAAGAGGACATAAAGGAAGAGGATGGATAGAAACAAATTAACAAAAGACATGTTTGCTTCTTATGTTTGAGTCTATTGTTGTCTAATCATGTGGGATTGATCGTGGATAAGAAAACAATAGAATATATAGATTAGAATGCTTTTTTTAGCTCTTAGGACTTATTGGAAGAAAAGAAGAACTTAACAAAATGATTTTTTGCAAGATCTTTTATGTTCCTTACATCGATTATTGCAAGCAACTTGCCTAGTTTTCATTCAGACGAAAAAAGTTCCCTGGTTTTATACAATACATTGTTCATTGCCTACTTTATATATATATAATGTATATAGTGTTTCATGTACAATTCATTTTGTGAAGTCTAATCGCTGGTACAAGAGAAAAGTTCAAAGTACTTTCTATAGTTTAAGGATTTTCCTTAAACTACTCACCTCCAAAAGAGGACATTGTTATTCAAAGTAATGCACCTAGTGACATCTACATACTGGTATCAAGGGAAAGTGGTAAGTAGATTGTTTATAACTCTAAATTTGTTACATCCTTGTGGTTCTCTTTATTGTCTCTTTATCTACTTTACAAGTTAGCATGCGTAATTAGATAATCCAGAAACTCTACTCAAACTGATTTATGTTTGTTCTGTTTTGTAGGATGAGATTGCTTCTAGGAAGGAATGGAAATGAAGAGGTAACATTAATCAGCTCTTGTTTGATATTTCCTAATTATTTCATTATCTGGTGGTGTGACTGTGAATACACAAGTAATTCAGTTATCAGAATGGTGAATCTAAAGAACCTTTCAAAATTTTCACATTTGTTTTCATGTCTGTTCTATCACCAACTAGCTTATGATTGGGATAATTAGTAATCCCACAGCACAGATTATTAGAACCTTAACAATTTTGAACATTAGTCTAGCACCACAAATGGCTGTATTTTCTTCTATGGGTCCCAACATTATCACTCCAGGCATCATCAAGGTGAGTTACTGTGATCATCACTTCCAGATCATGAGATTCATTCTAAATTGTAGTCTAATTTGTCTATTCTCGTGACAGCAGATCATTCCATTCTATAAACAAGTTGGCTTGGGAAAATTCAAAATTCCCTTGAATATACTTGAAGGATTTTGACAAAAAATTTACACACAAAACCTCCTTCAAGGAATGTTGAATAGGTCTGCAATCAACATATATATACTGATATCTTGTACTTGAAATCCTACCCTTTTTTAATGTGGGGCAGAGAAAAATAGCTTGACTGAAAATTGTGCACTGTCACATAATATAAAACACTATTATCGAGCTCTTTTGGACTTTAAGACCGCCCCCTTAGGTGACTGTCACGTGCATTTGACTAAACAATGTACCATAAAACCCTATGTTGCATAGTCATATGCACTATATTCAGTCACATTTAACCCTGCACAAGCTGCACACATTACAAAGGCTTTAAACAGGGTTTGTAACTATGCATCAAATTCATTCATGAGATTACTATCCTTGCCACTGCATAGGTGTACTAGATAACAAGTCAGTGTCTCTCAAAGAATGCTGCCCCTGTCTCACACATATGCATTTCAATAATGGCTATTGTCTCTTGGTGACCCTTGCATCCAAACTTTCATTTGGAATGCTCCTTGAAACCTTTTAGACTATGACTCTCGAATGTTGTTCAGGGTTTTAGCTTGAACCTTGCCCACATGTGAGACTGTTGCTTTTTTTAAACCCTTGTCAAGTATCAATAAGATGTTCCAAGGATCATACTTTCAATGTGGAATCAAATTCATACACCTGATCATGCTTTGATTCAATTCATTTGGTTATCATATGAATCTTCTTCGATGTATATGCTAATCGGGCAATAGGTGGATTGTTTAATGAATGTCCGGATTTCACCAGGTTCAGATTGCTTTGGTTTCTTCGACAGAAATGTATTTTGCTTGTGTGTTGGCCTACACTCACACGCTAACGTAATGTCATGACTTGCAGCTCATTAAAGTTTATACATTTCACAGGTTGGCAATGCATATAACGGTACCAGTACAGCCAGTCACCTTGAGTGTCAATGTGATAGTTTTTCAACGTACACTTTCTTCTGGGAAATATAGCCTACCCAAATCATACCTTCATAGAGCCATTACATTACTTACAAACCCACCCAATGTTCAACGTGTAAATCCTCACTGTAACACACTGCTTGGGGGGGTAAAAACATAACATTTGAACTCAGCAACAAAGTACTTACACTAGTAGTTCCTGGCTCATGAATGGCTACACCAAACTGTAATGTTTATAAATGACGGTTTGTAAGTCTTACATCAAACGTCTTCTGACTATAATATGCATTTGGCTTAATAATATAGATTGAACTTGTATATGATGTTTTTTTGAAGTAAGCAAAATTAGGAGTCATTAGTACAAATATATTATATCATTACAAAAAGTTTGATGCTTTCTGAATCATATATATTCCTAATCAGCATCATTAAAGTTTGATGCTTTCTGAATCATATATATTCCTAATCAGCATCAGCATCTTCATCTAGACCCCAAAATCAATTCTCAGAAATGTGACAGTAATCTAACAACACATTGTAAGAAATACAATCCTACAACTTTAACAGGAGCAAAAGCAAGGTGAACCTACATAATATAGAGGTAGAGGTGGGACAAAATTTATAATTGTAAAGAATGGTAATAAAGTTTGTCAATTATATGTATTGGAATTAAAAATTGAGTAATTGGGTGGTGTTAAATTCAAATGATTATATGAATTTGAAACAATGACAATGGACTTTGACTCTTGATACAGATAAGTTCAGCAAACTTTCCTAAAGATTATAGAGTAGATATCCTTCTGGCCAGAAGAAAGGAGTGAAACCCCTGAGCAACAATATGAATGCCAATTTTGAAGATTGAACCACTGATCGTTAAGAAAGCTCTCCCAGGTTTGGTGTCATGTTTTTTGAGTTCTCTTTATTACAATCCATATGTGTACTAATGGTAATTTATAAGTTGTTTATTACAGTAGCATATTGTTAATGATTTTATTTCTATGATTCCCCCTAAGTTTTCTTCAACAGTAATACCTTACTCTTTGTACATACAGGCATAACAAACTAGATGGATATCGGGCTAAGGTAAGGGTTAGACAGTAGAAGGGAATAATGTTGTTATAAATATTGAAAAAACAACTTCTGTTTTCATTTGACATTTCTTTTAATTTTGTAAGCATATCAGAGAGTTCTTGGAAGAGCAAACAGGAGAGACTGCAAAATCTGGATAATAAGCTTGTACAAGCCAGTAGAGGTAGGAAGTTGATTTAAATATTATTAAAAGAACATCATCAATTATAAGCAGTCTTAAATTTGCAATGGATACCCATTTATTGACAGACTTGTAAACTATGTTATTTTATTGTTAGGATCTAATGCTTCAATGTTCGATCAGCTTATTTGTTATTTTAGATATTTTCTGAAGTTTTAAAACCGATTTATGTGTTTTGTCTTCAAAATCTTCTGGATCGATTTGGTTTTTGTTCTGAAAAAACTGTGAAACATTTTGTCAAGAGCTTTTTTTGTAAAAGTTGGAAGGAAAAACTATGGCAGTGTTCCCATCTGATAATCAAAATATGTCAATCAGATTCCAGAGATATGTAATGTGTTTGAAAATGGTTACCCACTTGCAGAAATGTGTTTCATGCCCAAAAGTGGAAAAGCTAAAAATTTGGCAGCAAATTGAATTGCAGGATCCCTTATGAGATCGAATCGTAATCCCTTTGCAGTGGGCTCGTCTTGGGAATTTGTAAGTCTCATTGCCAATGCAGTTCGGTGAATAATATGCAACGCCAACATCCTTACGAGAGCTCCCGAGCTCGACAGTACAGTTATTTGCTGAATGTTTTTCTCTGTGATCTCACAGTACATGTGCACCACACAAATCAGCTCTATAAACAACAGCCCCTGAAAATGGTAACAGTTCACGTTCCTTTTCTATGCTTCCATGAATTGTTAAAATATATTGAATCTTATGGGCTGTAAGGGTGTCTGGTGGATAAGTGGCATTTTGCAAAGCAGTTCATGCCTCTGCTACCACATTTTGCAGACATGCATAATATAGGGAGCTCAAGAATCTAGTAGCTCTAAAACAACAATATTTTTAGATCTAATTTTCGTTTATTGTGAACAGATTGAGATCATCATCACTAGTGTGTCTTTTTGTTTCCAATCTCATCTGCTTGAAAAAGTGAAGGCTCCTCTTGCCTTATAAGAAAAGATATGATATGCACCTTGGGATGCCCAATTGTCGTTCTGGGTTTCTTCGTCACAATGGCTTCGTCCAACAGTAGTGACCCTTTGCTTATCTTTCTCTTCTTCTTGAGAGGATTGCAGATGTCAGGTTTTTTAATATAACTTACCTAATATGTTTGAAATTCCTTGTTTGATCATCTTATTTTCTTGTGCAGTCTTGGGAATGTTCCTTCCACAGAGAATGAATGCATCGATGTAGGGCTCTCCATCTGATATATCCTTGGAAGGCATGGAAGAATTGTTAAAAGGCCTCAAGTGCCAGAGCCTGAAGGATTGTTGGGTAGTCAAGACGACCCCCACCATTTTTCTCACCATTTTTCTGGATACGCCCAATTTGATACAAAACTCTCCCCTTAGTAACAAAGTTACACCAATTAAATTGAACGCCCTTGGATAGCTCAATTGCAGTTTGAAAATTTTTAAATTGCATGACTTTTTCCTGTTTCATGCCCAAAAGTGGAAAAGCTAAAAATTTGGCAGCAAATTGAATTGCAGGATCCCTTATGAGATCGAATCGTAATCCCTTTGCAGTGGGTTCGTCTTGGGAATTTGTAAGTCTCATTGCCAATGCAGTTCGGTGAATAATATGCAACGCCAACATCCTTACGAGAGCTCCCGAGCTCGACAGTACAGTTATTTGCTGAATGTTTTTCTCTGTGATCTCACAGTACATGTGCACCACACAAATCAGCTCTATAAACAACAGCCCCTGAAAATGGTAACAGTTCACGTTCCTTTTCTATGCTTCCATGAATAAAGTTTGTCAATTATATGTATTGGAATTAAAAATTGAGTAATTGGGTGGTGTTAAATTCAAATGATTATATGAATTTGAAACAATGACAATGGACTTTGACTCTTGATACAGATAAGTTCAGCAAACTTTCCTAAAGATTATAGAGTAGATATCCTTCTGGCCAGAAGAAAGGAGTGAAACCCCTGAGCGACAATATGAATGCCAATTTTGAAGATTGAACCACTGATCGTTAAGAAAGCTCTCCCAGGTTTGGTGTCATGTTTTTTGAGTTCTCTTTATTACAATCCATATGTGTACTAATGGTAATTTATAAGTTGTTTATTACAGTAGCATATTGTTAATGATTTTATTTCTATGATTCCCCCTAAGTTTTCTTCAACAGTAATACCTTACTCTTTGTACATACAGGCATAGCAAACTAGATGGATATCGGGCTAAGGTAAGGGTTAGACAGTAGAAGGGAATAATGTTGTTATAAATATTGAAAAAACAACTTCTGTTTTCATTTGACATTTCTTTTAATTTTGTAAGCATATCAGAGAGTTCTTGGAAGAGCAAACAGGAGAGACTGCAAAATCTGGATAATAAGCTTGTACAAGCCAGTAGAGGTAGGAAGTTGATTTAAATATTATTAAAAGAACATCATCAATTATAAGCAGTCTTAAATTTGCAATGGATACCCATTTATTGACAGACTTGTAAACTATGTTATTTTATTGTTAGGATCTAATGCTTCAATGTTCGATCAGCTTATTTGTTATTTTAGATATTTTCTGAAGTTTTAAAACCGATTTATGTGTTTTGTCTTCAAAATCTTCTGGATCGATTTGGTTTTTGTTCTGAAAAAACTGTGAAACATTTTGTCAAGAGCTTTTTTTGTAAAAGTTGGAAGGAAAAACTATGGCAGTGTTCCCATCTGATAATCAAAATATGTCAATCAGATTCCAGAGATATGTAATGTGTTTGAAAATGGTTACCCACTTGCAGAAATGTGGAAAACAGATTGGCAGAATTATCCTTGGTCCACATAATGTATTCAGATTTAAGGCATGAGATAGTAATTAAAATCTCATGTAGTATTTATGAGGAATAAAAAGTCTTGCTTTAAAAAGTATAGTTTGTGTTCAGATTACCACGATAACTTGAGATTATTATTTAGAATTAAAGAAGTTTATACCTCCATAGGTCAAAAAAGAAAAGACACAGCATAGTTTAAAATACCTTCGAACTGTGTCGAAGAGGACAAGAATCCACTAACCGAGGAGGACTAGGGAAGAGGGGCTCCCTGGGTCAATCATTGAGAGTGAATTGGGTCAATTGGGGGGCCGGTGGTGGGTCATTTAAATTGATGGCCTACAAATGAATCTTCTTTTAAGATTGGGTTAAGGTTTACAAGGTTGGGTTAAGGTTTACAAGGGTGAAAATTGTATATTTCGTAATTTTTTTGATTAGTTATGGATTTAATTTGAGTTCGTTAAATCTTTTATGTAGTGATTAATATGTAAGTGGTATATTTTTACTTAGAGTTGGTATACTCTTTGAATTTGTTTCAAAAAAATTTCGGCACATCATTAGGATACTTTTAATTTGATTTTTTTATTTGTCTATTTAGATCAATGTTTGTCACAATCCTTGTCTTTATAAAATCAAAATTTTAAATTGAACCCACATAGTCCCCTTCCAACTAGTCATTATGATATCAACTTGAAGTATAAATATTTCAAATTGTATTTTTGGGTGTTATATTTAAGCACATACCTAATTCATTTTTAGACATGGAGATCAATAGAGAATCCACCCAGCATTCACTCACTATTTGCTATATCATGGGGTTGGATGGACATGTATGGTGATTGGGGTCATAGATAGAGCAAAGACCAAACAATCCTCCTTGAATTTGAATGGTGACCCAAAGATAGTAGTTTCTAAGGTCAACACTAGTTTTGGCACTACTATGGCTGTCCTCTCTTTCCAGTCCATTATTTTGTGTCTTTTTCTTAAAGTGGGAGATGGCTGTAACTTCCAGTTCTTGGTACTTCTTCTCACAGCTGTTTCTTGTATTGTACTCCTTGTTATGCTAAAACTATCACAGCTTCTAAACTGTTCTTCATTACACTAAATTTCATAGAGATTTTCCTTGTCCGTTTAGTTTTTTTTCTGTGATTGATTTACCTTAGCATCATAATTGAAATTGGCTTACCTGAGAGTTTTGGTTGTTCTGTGTGTTGGTTGTGTCTAAGCAGAATTTTATTGTTTATAATTTATAAAGTTAGAATTTCATGTATCTATCAGATCTATTGGTTTCTAGAGTTTTATACTTCAATTGGGATATTGGAGGTCATCAACCAGATTTTGATTTGGAAATTTAGAAGTCAATTTCCATAATTTAGATTTCCAATGTACTTCAAAATATTGTTTTCTACAGGAATTCGGTGAAATATATGAAGCTGAAGAAACTTTGGAACTAGCTTTGGAATAGTTTGAGCGAGTTGCAGGGCTCTATCAAGGTGAAGAAGTTACTAGTATGGCTAACCAGTGCCAACTTAAAATTGCACAGTTTGCAGCCCAGCTTGAGCAGTAAGTTATATGAAAGAAAATATTTGTGAAAGTTTTTTGGGATCACATATTTTCACTTTTGGGCTATCAAATGACTAGTGTAGTGGTTGCTTATAATTGGATATTTTTTTGGGGTTTGATTTGCAGATTTATTATTTTCAGTTAATGTGTAGAGACTTGTGGATTTGTGGTTCTTTAAATGAATAATGCAAATGGATTTACTTGTTAAATCTAATATTGTTTGCTTGCAGGAAAATTTTTCTTTCACCGTATTGATTATCTTAAAGGAAGAATTCAACTCTCTCCAAAATCATATCAAAATCTTGAAAGGTTGTGTTATGCTCAAAGACGATTTGGAAATCTTGTCGTTCATCAATAACAAAGTACATGATTTAGTGGATTGTTACAATGAAAAGTTATCAGCCTTTGAGAGGACCATACATAAGCATGCAAGAAGAAAGTTCCCGTTCTGAAGCAAAATTGTCCAGTCCAGACAATTGAGTCAACTCTTTGTCAAGCTACCTTGCCATGCTCGAAAGAGTTATGCTGGTAGTTGGGTATATTCCAATGGCTTTTAGGAAAATATTAACATTTTCTCTTTCCTAGAAATGAATCGTTTGTGTATGTCATGTTATGACGTACGTGTTGCTCATGATTGTATGAACAAGTTTATAAACTATAAATAAAAAAATACTTATTGGCATTTACTTTATGAATTTGGATTAGGATGCATTATTTTCTTTGTTTTTTATGAACATTATGCTTTGTGTATTCGACAACTGTTCATTGTTCCAACTTCAAAATCATTGATAATTTCTATTATAATTTTCCATCGCATTTGAAAAATAAAAAATAAAAACTCCAACAAATAGGAGGACGACGAGAATTTGAAAACATTGAATTGTTTATTTTTTTAATACATTTTTACATATTGTCTCTAAAGAAACAATTTTTACATATTGTCTCTGTAGAGACAATGTCTTTAATCCCAACTATTGTCTTTAAAGAGACAAAAGTGAAATTGTCTCTAAAGAGACAAAACTCTAAAGAGACAAACGTGAAATTGTCTCTAAAGAGACAAAAATACTTCTATGTCATATTGTCTTTATAGAGACAATTTCATATTGTCTTTAAAGAGACAAAAATACTTCTATGTCATAATTGTCTTTATAGAGACACCCCCTTAAAGACAATACTTGAGACAATAAACAACTTTTTTTCTGTCTCAATTTAAGACAATATACTCAAATATTGTCTTAAAAACTGTCTTAAATACCCACATTCAAGCCGGGGCATTGTACAGATGGCAATAGTTCGTGTGTATCTCATTATAGTTGCTGTTTTATCCGCATTGACAATTGACTTAGATTTCCAGTGAAGTTGAACAACTCCAACTTGGACATATAATTTTGACGTTGTATTTATCTGCAAAGTGTCAGCTATTTACAGCTGAAACCATTTTCATAAATGGCCGGCATATAATCATTCAACTTAGAATATATAATTTGTATTTATCTACAAATTGCCAGCTATTTACAACTGAAACCATTTTAATATAAATTGCCGGCATCTAATCATTCAACTCACAATATATAATTTGTGAAGAACTGGTATATGATGTATTTACTTTTTATGTCAATATGGATTTT
>VDFB02182246.1:0-20512 GCA_007258455.2 Sequoia sempervirens
GATGCAAGCTTGGTGTCACATTTTTGATGTTGACTATTTCTGATAAGAAGGAAACGGCACCAACTCTGAGAGTGAATGCGGATGCTTTGGCGCCACATTTGAATCCTTATACCTGTAGATGATCATTATGAAATGCAAACCAAATTCAATCATGTGTTGATTTGAATTAGTCTCTAATTGTTGTCGATCAACAAGGTCGATTTGTAGCTGTTTTAGCTGAGTATGAGCTTGCATGTTCGCCACCTTTTAGCTGTGATATATGTGTTGCTAGGCATGCTTGCTGCTGTCAGAACTCATGCCTAAACTGTAGGCTGAGTAGTTTACCAAATCGCTGTATAAATAGTGGAGCTTGATCACTTATTTGGGACGCAATTGCTGCAAGCATTTTACTCTGCATTTTTATCAATTTACTCAGTTTTATTGAGAGAGAGAGGGTTCTATTATATTGAGAGTGAAAGGTATTTGAGAGAAGTATTCTATCAACTTGATAATTAGTGGGTTATTGTGACGTCTCTTGAGAAGTTATAATCAGCCTAGTTGCTATTTGGAGAAGTTGCATTGCTGTCAGTTGATTGGATAAGCGATAATAGGCATGGGGATATTCTTCTTTGTATTTTATTTATGAAAGATTGTTCTCCACGAATGTTTGAATTGTCTTTTATGAGTACTTGCATTTAGGGAAACTAGAATGGCTTTGAAAAATAAATAGAAGCTATTATGCTGTTTTTATGATGTGCTTGTATGTACTCCATAATAGGTCGGTGTTTATCATAGGTATTACATACTAGGTATGATTAAACGTGAGTGGCATATGAGGTACTCTTAGCTAGGTTATTGATTTAACTAGCATAGATTGTGTTTACTCCTAGGATTGTTTATCCAGTATGGGAGGGAGCTTGTGTATTTACTTTGTTAAAGTAGATTTATTCCAAGTATGTAGAAATGGTGATAGGCTATCTCTGGGGTGATAGATTATCCATTGAAGGAAATACCTATGCGTAGTTTAAGATGGCCTTAAGTCAAATCGGCCCTGAGTAGTGTATGTGATAGATGACCTTCATTCGGATTACCAAGAACACTTTGGCCAAAGTAGTGTGTGGCTTCCCTCTAGCTCTACCATTAATTCCACTTGTGATCGGTGTACATGCTAGTTCAAGATTATGGGATTACAAGTTCTAGTTATGTAAGACACAACACTATGCTCAGTTGGTTGTCATTATCGGTTACTCTACCAATCTCTTCGTCGAAGGGAAGGGTCATCTATGGAATGATAGATGTGCGAGGGACCGCATTAAGAGTATGTGGTTGGTGGAAGCAAAGTGATACTTATCCTCCACAGCGGTGAGAAGAAATTGAGATTTGAAAAGGAAGAAGGATGCGTGGACCGTCTTTAAGCTATTTATTCAAAGCTCATTGAGCTATGTATGTAAATGTATGCATTCTTGTATGATTGTAACTTATGAAATTATTATAATGAAATGGAATCCTTATTATGTGTAGCATCTTTGTTCATATGTTCTCAATAAATAAAATAAAAATTTCTATTTCAATGGCTTGTTACATAGTATATTTACTCACAAAGTGAAAACTTAGGAATTTTTACTTCATTGAAGGGTTAGCATGTTACAATACTCTCTAGCAAGAATTGCTACATCTCAATTTACTTGCTGAAATAGAATACCTAATCCTTGTTCAATTTCTTAGGAAGAGATATAAGATTTTTGGCATAGCTTCACCCTTTTCTTTCATAAAGGTGGAAGCAAGGGTAATTCCATGTTTTTATTTTCCACATGTACAACTCTTCAGATGCAACTCTACTTGTATCATCATTTTCCTCGATCCTAGACTTAACATAACTTTCCTCGAAACCCTTTACAAAGGACCCCAATGGATCTAAAAAAACTATGAATATATTATCAACTAAATCATATTAAGTATATTCATTTAAACTTTTATTTCCTTACCTCTACTTGATGTACCAACTATTTCAAAATCATGTTAATTATGTGTAGATGACATGCTTATCTAGCTCTCCATTTAGCTGGCCTTCTTCTCACATCAACTAAAACTAGATCAAAATTTTTTTGGCTTTCTAATAGTTGTACTCTATCCAATTTTTATCTTTTTTTAGTTCTTATGAATATTTTTGGACCACAATTCACAATAGAGGTCCAACACTCCTCACTCTAGAGGAGATTTAAGTTTGGAACACACTCACACATAGCTATAAAGTGTATAGCTACACACTTATTTTCTCAGTCATTAAAATCCATGGAATTTATCTTGATTAGTAAACATCCCCAATAAGTGTGTCAACAAATTTAGGAATAAGTTGATGGGTTGCCAACTCACCCAAACTAGCAACTTCTTTAATGAACGTGCTACAAGGACCTTCAAAATAAAAGCCAAAATATCTATCCCTAGCAACAACACCAAAAATGTTAGGTCTCAAAACTACTCTCCCAAATCCTAGATATTTTTCTCGCCTTCAAGGCTATGGGTGTGTCTTCAAGAATGTGAATAAAGGCTCATCAAGAGATTCATTGTGGTTAGAGGTTAACATATGAGATAGGGTAATCGAGCTCCTACTCTTTGGGCTCAGCTTAAACCTAGGAGGGTATGCCTAGATAGGTACTTAAATCAAACAAAATAAACACTTAAATAACCCAAAAAAATTGTACCCAAATGTAAAATTAACCCTAGAATAACATCAACAAGTTAAGTTTAACTAAATAACCTTTTATAGCTAATTCAAATACTTTATAAATGTATCTATATATGAAAATGGTGATGTAATCCCTTGAGATAATTTATTTCAAGACTCTCTAACATAAGAAGAGCATAAACATTCCATAAATGACTCATTGATAATCTAACATTTTATTTTACTTAATTTTCATCTCTAGTTATAGTATTGATTCATTAACAAAAATATACTAATCAACTTCTACTTCCTATACTACTGATAAATTATTTTAATGATTTTAATAGGTATGGAAGATCAACATTCCTATTAACTAGTGCCTTATTGGGTAACATGTTTATATCCACCATGACAAGAAAAGAACTAGAAAAACAATAAATATATGATGTAAAAAAACACATATTCTTAGTAATCCTTATTTGAACTCCACTTATATTCATATACAATAGGTAGGAGACCATTACATATACTAAGTATGTAATATATTTAAATGTTGTAACATTTTCATATACCCATTATAGCTACACTAGAAAATGTACTGGAAGAAAGTTTACAAGAAGAGGGCATGTCACACCTCTCACTCTAAGAAAATAATCTAGAATATCAGCGACCATTCAAGGAGAAAATTATTTTCATACATTTTTTATAGTAGCTACCTCTTTGCAACTTAGAGAGAAGCTCTAATGGTGGATAAACTATCAAACATTAAAAACTTAGACTATTTTGCACTATGGTAAACCAAAACCAAAAGAACCAACCCTTGGAATGAATGATGAAATTCCATATATAGACTGTCCACTTACGAAAATTGAGTAGTGAAGGAGACAACATGCAGATGTGGTACTGCAAACATCACTCACGATCTACCTACCATCATGATAAATTATTTATATTAAAACTATTCCTTTTACAACCAAAAATATTTGGAACAGTCAAAAAATTATTCTCTATCTATTCACCATATATTTAAACATTAACGCCAGCATGTGGATTCATGTGCAAGGAAAAGGAAATGACCTAAGAATTATGCTAAAACATTAGGCTAAGATGGAATATTAGTCATTAGGCACTATAATTTTAAATTAGTTGCAATTAATTACTAGGGTATGGCTAAAGTGTCATTTTCTCTTTTAGATCCATGCTAACTACATAAATAATTATTTTTGGATACCATCATATTTAATCTAGTAGTTGCGAGGAAAAATATGTTCATAATGAAGCTCTAGGATATCTAGGAGGTTAGGTGGGGTTTGTAGTAGAAAATGGAAAAAATTATGAACTATCGAGAGTTAGAGGGAACTCATATTACATGCTAAGGATTAGATCATTGTAAAATTGGGGAATTGAGGATGATCGGGAAGTCATGCCAAAAGGGATGAGGAAAGGGGGGAGGCCAATAGGGGAGCCCTGACAAAGGAAAGGCTTTTGGGATCTTGGGATCAAGGAGTTGAGATGGGGCATGACTTGTTACTGAGTCAAGGGAATGAATAAAATTTTGAATCCAATTGATGTTAACAAAGGAGTAGTGGAGTTTCAAGATTTAGAGGAATAAAATGGGTATTGGGGACAAGAAACTGTAAAACTCCAGCATGAAAAATAGAAAATATTTGAATTGAAAAGGTAAGAGTTCAAAGAGTGGAGATCTAGGGGAATGGGTGTGGGATGGGTGAGGAAGTTTGAAAGTCCAAGAAATGTAAAATAATTAGAGTCTTAATAGGATTTCAAGCTTCAAGGATTAGGAATTCTAAAAGAATTGTATCAACGATTGGCAATTCCATGTTGGAAAAATGTGTCTCAACCTTGCAATTATATAAGGCTTATTGTTGATAGGATATATATATATATATATATATTTCCTAGTTACACCAATAGGTGTATACATTGGGAGCATGGGAGCGAAATGTGAGCATGTTAACAAAAACTCTTAAATGGCTAAAATACATTAAATTAATGATATATTATAACTGACCTAGCTTTTTGTTGATAATGGGTATCCTCGCTAATCCCAAACCTCAAAGATCTAATGGGCGAAGTTGAGTTGAGAAGGACCATTCATTATTAGGTTTTAGATCCCAAAGATATATTTTGTTGGCTTATCTTTCCCTAGAAGGTAACCCTATTTTATGAGGGCATTGTATTACACCACGAGAGGATGTATTCCCGAGATTCTAATATGTAGCTTATGATGTGTCTCTAGATCTCGGTGGTGATATTCATGTGAGAAGCTTGCTCTATAAGTATATTATAATCTTTGTGACTTTTTAATATATATTGGGTGGCTTTTGGAGTGTGGGGTTTTTCTCCTGAAAGGGTTTTCCCCACATAAATCACTATGTTGTGGTATGCATGATATTTATATTTTTTTCTGTTTAAGTTTCTATAAGTTTTCTAAAGATCTATAATTTTTTGCATTATTCTCCTCTTGAGATTAGTGTGGGAAGTTGTTATGCTACCTTATCTTCCTTACATTCAAAAGGAATGGTATCAAGGAATAGGGAAGTCTAAAACTCTAACAAGGTTGCTTAGAGGGAAAAAGAAAACTTTCAGGGAAGGCATGCCAAGGAAGATGAGTTTGATAGAGATGTCAAAATGAGAAACTTTAAAAATCTAAAATACCAACATTTAAGTGAATTTTACAAGAGAATAAGTGGGTTGTCATGATTGATAGGGAAGTTATGAAAGTATGGAATTTTTCAAAAGTTTGAAAGGTTGACAAACATATAAAATACTAAGGAAGACAATAGAGATATCCCAAAATTAGAATTTGTGTTTATTTTTATATCTTTTGACACTTAGGGGACCCATTTAGGATGTATCGGATTGATTATCAACAATGTATCAAACATGACTAAGACACATCAAGTGGAAGGGGAATCAATAAAAAATGAGAATATAGATTTGAGACCCAACATACCCCATATCCTAAAATTTAAAGAAACCATGTTAACCCTTTATTATTAGGTAAACAATAAATCTAATGGATATTCCCTCCATATAAGGCTTCTTATTTCTTCTTCTGCTAATGGTATTTGCTAGCATGTATTATTTTCTCTTTACATGTCCCTTGCTATAATTTATTCTTGAATTTTCTTATTATGTCATTATTTCCAACTCACCCTTACTATGATGAAAAAATTATAGAATTATGCTTGGGGAATATCCTTCTTATTTTCCATGTTAAATTATTCATTTGTTGCTATTATTTTTTTAATGTTAATTTTCACTACTATACCTTACTTTGACTCTACCTAAATTGTCACATCTTTTGTTACAAGCATAATTATGTACCTTTTTATTATTACATCATTCCCTAAACATACACAAATCTCTATTAAAATGACATATACTCTAACCATACATGAATTGTAAGGGCTTATATGAGAAAGATCCATAATATATATAGGTAACTTAGAAATAATTACTTTATGTTCACGAATCTCTTGTGGAGTGATAGTATCTCAACTCATTAAGAATATGATCATAACTCCTCAACAAGAAAAATGTGGAGAGATAATTGAAATCCTTTCTAGGATGAACTTCGAGTCTCATATTAAATATGAATACCCCTTCCATGTCATTTTGGTAACTTGGTGTGGTTTTATGAAAGTAATGGGATCATCTTGCTAAATACAATAATTTATTTATTTTGTGTTATGTGTACTCTCACATTTATAGTTGGCATAATGATGAGTCTATAGGCTATAACATTGATGTATTGATAAACTTTCATATAAGATACAATCTTAATAATTAAGGATATTCATATTGTTATATTGCATATTACATTTGTAATTTCTTAGTATTGTTTAATTTAATCATGCATAAATTGGTTGTGATAATATAGATTTATCAAAGCTATGTATCATGCATGAATTCATATTTTATTATGTATGTTAAAACCATATTTATTTCATTAAGCTAAGGAAATAAAGAATATTTTTTAATTTAATGTTACATTGTAGTGTTGCATCAAAAAGATGACGTATTAATCATATTTTTCAATTTTATTCAAAAGAGTTGTATGTCATTATATGTTGTATTTGTTCAACAGTGTAATGCATGTTGATTGCATATACATTTAATTTATATAACATGTATTCTATAATGATCATGCAATATTGAGTAAACATGTTTAACAAAGAATACCTTTTAAAATGAATGTACATCATGAATAATTATATGGAGCAGATCAAGATTAATAAATTAGTGTTTTAATTTTTTGTTTATAATATGTTTACAATTCTTTTGACATATATATATATATATAACAACTATTAACTTTTGAATTAAAATTATCTTGTGTATTATTAATTTAACATTATTTGTATGGTGTGAATCAATAATTCAACATTTCATTTCCATATCATTTACACTAAGATGCTTTTAAAAAAATTGCAATATTTTCAATAAAAAATAAAAATATCTATTTATAGATCAAAATTATCTACATTACTCTATAAAAATGCTTGCATTTCCTTTTCTAATTCAAAACTATAAATTAAATATGATATTCCAAATTAAGTGAAATCATCAATCATACAAAACTTTAAATTAAACAACTTAAAATAAAATTATGGCATTACAATCAATTTATATATATACATGACATAACAGATTGCATTAAAAAAATTTAAAATTTGTATTTTAACTCGTCGATAGGCACCTTTAATCATAACTCTAGTTACAGAAAAGGCTCATTGCCAAAGAACTGTAGAGTTGTGCAGCGCTGGGCAAATACCCATTGATGTGCTCAATTGCAGCCATAACTTCTGAATTTCTCTCCTCTTGTTTTGAAGATTATCCTTCAGACAGAAGGCAGGAAAATGATAGCTCACCAAAAACCAAACAAGAAACAAAAATATAAAAGAGCATATATTAACACCGTGAAATTGCTATAATTGGGAAGAACGCCCAGTGGTACAGACTGGTGCCTAGTGTACAAGTTGCATGCAACCTTGTGATTTACTTGGATATCCTTTTACCATTACAAAACAGAAGCAAACCGTGTTGTCTATGAACTCCTCTACTGTGCATAGATCACATGAAGCCAATCCTTCATTTGAGAATCTGCTCCATGAATCCAAAATTTCGATCAGTAGAAAGATATCAATACAACCGGAGGCGGAGGAAGGAGACGGTGATATCTTAACTGTACATAGTGAGGGCAGCTAAAGTTGAGAAAGTGAATCATGAATTGGGCCATCCGTTGGCAGAAAAGGACCAATCGAAGAGGTTAAATGGGTCGACCATTGTACAATCGTCTTCCTCATCAGAACGATTTGCGAAATCCCTGTGAAATAAAGATGGAAACTCCCCCAAACTTTGAAATAAATCGTCGTGGAACATGTGATTAGCACTAAGATATTGATCTTCGTCAACCAAGGAATTATCGACGCACTCAGAATTAGGTCCCCGTTCTTCGAGTGCAGATCCATCTGGTGGGGACAGGGCATCATGACTGTCTGTAGCAGGCAAAGATAATGGCTGCTCCTTTTTATCGTGCAATGAATTCTGTCCAGAGGATCGTGCAAGTGCGCGTCGATGGGCGGGAGAAGCGTGGTTGTGATCTGCCGTGTATGTGATGACCAGCATGGTGGGATCTGTGCGACTGCGCTCCACCTGCTTTCGTGCCGGGCATCCTTTCGAACTACTACACCTGTAATAGCCCCTGTTTAAACATTTTCACAATTCAACTTCACACAATTCGGGATCCCCGTGGCTGGAAAAAATTAAAACTTTTTCTTTTGGTCCCTTTAAAATTCCAGTTTGTAGAAAAAATACCTTGGGTACGGAGATCCTTTGATGGGCTTTTGTCCATATTTACGCCACGACCAAAGATCGGAGGCTACCCCGGCCCCTCCCTGTTTATTCCACGACCCTTCTGCCATTGGAATGCACACAATACTCCTCTGTTGACTTTTCCTGATAACGAACCGACATATCATCGGTTTGGGAATTGAGAAACGGCTTAAACCAACCAGAAAAACAAAGAAACCAAAGTTATATTTACCTTCTTTTTGTTCCCGCGGCTTTGGGCGAGGAGCACATCGTGGCTTGACTCTGCTCTTTCACCTCGGTTTTAATTGCAGGAGAAGTGCAGTGTACCTTTGCAGACTCTTTTGAGTTATCTAAAGGCGTGCTTTCTCTTATCGGAGATCTGGGCGGACATTTCTGGTATGCAGACGCCCGTGGAGACGATGCCGTGCTGGACACGTTCTCTGCACCATCTGGATCGTGTTTTGTATTGGTCAAACTGAATGGAAGAATATTTTCACAGGCCTGTCGCTTCTTGGCCGAGGGAACCGTCGAGTCCGGCGTTGCAGAGAAAGAGGTTGGCTTGTGCTCAACAGAAATTTCAGATCTGATCAAAACATCGTCGTAGGAAGGGCTGGCCGTGTTGTCGAAGAGATGTGTAAGAGAGAGATTGTCGGCATCAAATGGGTTGCTGCAAAGGAGTGTACCGCCAGTGCCTCTCACGATGGCTCCGATATCTCCTCCATCGTAAATCCTACACCAAGTTCCTGTTGTGGCCATTATCTATCTCCTGGATCTAGTCTGGATTGTCTTGCGTTACTTATAAAACATAGTCATGGACGGCAGGCGGTATGGTGCAATGAGATTGGCTTATCCTCCGCCTACAACTATGCATTCCGCCTTTGCTACGACAGTCAAAGTGGAAGCGCGTAGGCAAATCCAGCGACTTTGTGAAACGCAGAGTGTCGTAAGGAATGAAGTATCTAATGGGGTCCACAATCCAATGGGCGGCACTAGCATCCAATCTCCT
Organism: Sequoia sempervirens; assembly: GCA_007258455.2. NCBI lineage: Eukaryota > Viridiplantae > Streptophyta > Pinopsida > Cupressales > Cupressaceae > Sequoia > Sequoia sempervirens. The sequence continues at coordinate 9,489 of VDFB02182246.1, forward strand.
GCTTTCCTTTACACGGAATCCGAGACTGTAAAGTGTTAACTGCCACGCCTCTTCAGAGAGCAAATGGTTTTGACTTTCCACATATTCCCCAAACTCGTGACTAACCTGTTTGCATATATCAGTCAGCTTATTAACAAACAGTTTATATTGACCAGGGAAGGGTTTTGTTTATTGTTTATTAACGACTAATTTGCATAATAGAAGACCATAACCTCGTTCTAAAGGAATGAAAACCGACAAACCAAGTATGAATTCCAAGGAACAACACCACGGCAAAGCAAAGGACAAATCCATGTTAACGAGGAGTCGAGAAACACCCAGCATTCTCCAAGTGAATACCTAATAAAACTACCTTCGAAAATGTCAATGACGTACCGTCCATATTGAGAAAAACTGTGTTTGTTTGTTTTTTTTCAAATAAGCTGTTAAAAGATTAATATTATATATGGTTTTTTTTTAATGTGGAAAAAGTGACATCTTTAAATTTTTATAAGACATTATTTTAATTGATAAATTTTAAAAACCAATAAATTAACTTGCTAAGCAACAAGATATAAATCATTAGTAGTTGGGGTGAATCATGATTATCCAACTTTTTCTAAAAATCAATAAGGTTTGAGTTATCAAGAAAGAGCTCTCATCCAATGATCACATCCTCTTTATTTTCTTCTTTAGCAAGGGGTTGAGTGTCACAAATAGGAGAAATGGCCAAAGCAAGATGAGATGTTTTTCTTGAATGCAAACATCAAAAGGCCCCATAGTCACAAGACCCATAAGTGGCCAAATCAAGTGGGATGTTTGAGACCAACAACATGTAGTCCAATCCTCGACATAGTATAGAGGGGACTACAAAGCAAGTGACTAAGATTTTTGTTGATTTGGCAGTATGACTACATCCACACAGATGTCCATGAGGGGTGTGATCCTCATTTAAAGGAAAATTCAATGGAACCCTAGCAACCATACATGGACATTACCCCGATGATCCAAAAGTTCTTGTAAATGAGCCAATTCAAGTGCAACTTTATTTTCTTATACTTGAATCTACATGAGAACACTAATACAAATCATAGCCTTCACATGGAGTAAGAAGTGTATATCAATAGAATGTAAGCAAAGATAATAGTAGAATTTTGTCTTTCTAAATGCTAAAAAAATTCACCTTCAAACACATGTCAAATATGCATGGATTTAGTAGAAATTATGGGCCAATACACTAAAAGAACCATATTCCATGAAAAAGGCTCAAGCATAAAAAGCCTAAAGAAATCACAAATCCCATTCCAAGTAGTCTTGTCTCTAGGATTGGCATTTCCTAGTTGAGTTAACCTATTACCAATAGGAAGATCTTGGTAGAGATCACACTAGAAAAAATCAATAAGTTTTGACTTAAGGATAGCCAACCAAATACTCTAATATATGCAATTCCAAGAGCCCAAAGAAGACTATAGTAACAATTTGTGATTCATCTTTGAAACCATAATGAAGATGGGGAGAAATCCAAGTATGTCCCTTTCATGGTCTAGAGTTGTGAAATAGAGTATCTGGCTACTATTTTCAATCTTTCCACCAACGTTTAAAGCTTCTCATCCCAAATTTGTGAATCATATTGGAAGGAATCCAATTAATAATAATCTACAAAGACATAAAACTCTAATTGGAAACCTTGCACTTAGATTTAGCTACTAACCAAGTCAAAATACTCTTGTGCACTTAGAGAAAAGATCAATAAAAGTCTTGATTTCTCTATGCAGTATAATTTCAAAGCACACACCCAAGGAGTATTAGCAATGGGATGATCCTAGCAAGAAATAAAAACAGCCACCAAATAGAATCTTGATTGATGGAAATATCCTTATGGATGTCATTTTTATACCATAAAATCCATGGCTTAATAGCTTCCCAAACTTTTGATATGATTCTTCTGACAAGTATGTCATGTATCTAGATAGGGTCCTTCATTAATAATATTAAAATTAAGTCCCTTCCAATATTGATGCCTACTTGGTGCCCTTGTAGAAATGTAATGCTTAATCAAGACCTTCCAATATTTATTATTATATATTTAGCATACTAATCTATACTTTATCATCGGATTCAAATCAAGCCAAGCTCACCAAAATCATGAGGGAGAAAAAATACCCAAGCTACTTTGTGAAATTATTTACCTATGTTAGTCCAAGCTTCAAATATAGGGCTTTAGAAGAAACCCAATAAGAGGAGAAATAAACATATATTGTAGAAAGGATTTTTACAACATGTTTGAAATTTTATTGCTAGAGAAAGAGACTTAGTAATATAACAAGCTAATTTTTATCAATGCTAGAAATAGAAACTTTCCATAAAGAGGAAGGAGAAGGCTGAAAATAAAAAAGGATGCTTGGAATTTGAACAGTTCCCCATGATCAATCCACTTCTAATGATAGGAATTGAACCAATTAGGCTAGGTTGAGAAATATTGTGTGAAGCATCAAAATTTTAGTCATTATATGCTCAACTAGTGTAAATATTTGCAAAAAAAAATTGCATCACAAGCTCCATGTGTCAAACCTTTGACACTCAATGTATTATTCAACAATATAAAATTATGGTACTACACTTATAGAGTCTCCATGAATACTCTTGAAACATCAAGCCTCTCCAATACATCCTCCATGTGTCCAAGAATGTATCCACACATCACATTCCATATATGCATTACTCAAAAGAAGAATCAATACAATGACAACCAAGAAAAAAACCCAATTAGTCAACCTCAACCACTAAACACATATTTGTGTTGGTTGGGAAAAATGGCAAAGAAGGGGGTAGAATAGAGATACAATTAAAAAAAAAAACATACCACAAACCACTATAGTAAGGTCATAGAGCCCAATGTCGACAAAGGACATGTCAAGAAAGAGACATGTCCTTATAATATAATACATGTATACTTGATAGGAAAATAATGTAACAAATAGTAGGAGATATATATAGAAGGGAATATCTATCCAGAAAAATAATACAATACATACTAAGGGAATATATTAAAATATATATACATTTGAGCATATTTTGTAGTGTAAGATTGATATAATGTATGTTCTATCTGAACGACTTAAGTACTAGTTCCACATTAATAACATAAACCAATCCTTCTATTGTTGAGTTTGGGGTATAAATATAACACATAGAGAATACTTGGGTCTCAGTACTTCGATTTGCAATCCCCCATTTTCTTGCTAACATGGCTTTGTTTCCAAGACCCTAGTTAGGCAATAGAGAAGAGACCATAAATTAAAATTCAAGGTATGTGCAAGATCATGATGGGCCAAAAGTGGCAATATGATGGCATTTGTAGGGTATGTGGATGACTTAATTTTTTACACCCAAAATTGATGAAATGAAAAGGGTTTTTAAAGGAGATTCTCAGCTTTCCACCAATATAAATTATGCTTTACTTTGAATTTAATAAATAATTATTATTCATTTTCTATTTGAATTATGACTAAAGTAATCGATTGATAGCCCCGATTGAAAACATCTATAGCTTTCAAATGGTATCACATTGTTTTAATCCAAAACATGCATCACATTCTATGCTTCACATACCATAGGATTAAAAATAAAAAATTGAATTTCATTAAGTTTTGACCAAGTTAAGGTGGTCGACATAATGAAGTTTTTATATTTTCTAAAAGTTGTAATAAAAAATTCATAATTAATTATTTACTAGGAAAAAAATTACAAAAAAATATGCATCACATCCTGACATGAGTCCTCTACTTATGTATAAAATATTATAAAACATTATCATTTTTTGTGGTTAGGGTGGTTAGACAAACACCTACTTTTTTATTTTTTCCCTAAATTTAAGTACTCAATGCATTGAAATTTCAAATTTTCACCAAATATATTTTATTTTTTTAAATAAACCTAGTAGTTTAGAAACTACATTCAATTTGCTATAGATTTTATTCTTACATATTTTTGAAATAATATAGATAACTTATTCAAATTTTACGCAAGTTGTCTAACTTTGATTTTTCTCGATTTTTTGCCAATTTAAGGGCCTCAAGTTTTTCCATAAAGATCCCTACAAGATACCTTTCAAAATTTGTGGAGTTAGATAATAATATAAGAAGAAGTTATGGAAATTTTCTCATAAATATATAACATAATCTAATAGGTTTCTACCCCATGAGAGGAGGTTAGGCATCTAGGGGATGGTGAATGCAAATAGGAGGGTCTCCAAAATGAGTCCCTGAAAAGTCATAATTACAATAACTACCATAGGATGGATAAAGGATTAATATAACACCAAATCATAAACACACATGGAAAAATGAGATAATAAAAAATCTAGAGAAATTAGAGAAGAAATTAAGTTAACAAGGAAAACAAACATGGAAATCCAAACAAAAGAGAAAAGGAGAAAAAGAAAAATATTGAAAGAAAAGAAATACATTGCAGAAGAATGGAGAATGCAAAGAAGAAAGAAAGTGAGAGTGCCTTGAAGTGGGTCATGCTAAAAAGAAGAAATAAAAAATAACTAAAGAAGAATGGAGAACTCCCAAACAAATGACCTCCCATCTGAAAAAAGCAGAAGAAATCTTGACAGATTTAAAAGGATGTTTAGAAAACTATGGGGTATCTAGGAATATATTCATAGAGAGCTATGGAAGCAGTAATACTCTATAACTACCACATTTTACCATAAACAAAATGGAGAAAACTACACTTGACAAAATTTACAATCAAATTAGATAAGAAATTGATAGAAATCCTTAAAAAATTGGAGAAAATATTATCCGTTAATGAAGATTATTTGGAAAAAATGATTAATAAGAGTGTGAGGAAGCTAAGAAAGGAGCATATAGAAGAAGAAATTTAAATTCATGTTTAATTTGGGAAAACATTTATCAACAATAACAAAAAAAAAATAATTAACTAGCCAAAGGACATCACCAAAGATAAAATGTCACTATGAAGAGGCACACATGTTGGACCAAGAACCATTCCCCATGGCATATAAATAAATATAAATTATATCACTACAAGAAATATAAAGCAAATATTTTCAAGAGCATTTTATGAAAGATTGTAAAGATATTTTGGGAAAATAATTCTTTGACACCATGTTAACAAGGGACAAAGGTAGATAACATAAGTCGGCGACAGTAAGAATTCCTAAGAAGTGGAAGAAAGTAGTTGAATCCCACTATTAAATAAAGAAATAAGAAAGTAAACACATTATGGATCCCTCAATTGAACTAGTACCAATATTTAGTAAGGGCACTATTGAAGCTATGACACACATATATATATTAGAATCCCTTTGGCAAAGAAAGGGAATTGATGAGGATAAGACTAAATTATTTTATTTTTATGGGATCTTTATGAAAGAATTCTCTTGATTGGTATAGAAAATCCTATCCCAAACATGACAAAGATTGGGAGGGTAAGTGCAAAAAGGTGGGGACCAAAAAGGGGTCTTAAGTGGCCACTTTTTCTCTGAAATCAAGAAAGAATGACCTTGGATGAGAAATTGAAGATAGTTACACTCAAAATATGAAGATGCAACAAAAAAAAGTCGTATTTCTCTAAATTTACTTTCTAAACTACTTTTTTTTTAAATGGTAGAGATTAAGGGGCTCAAACAACACAAATTACACTTGTTTTTTTCAAAAAAACATAACATAGAATCTAGTGTGGCCCCTAAAACATTTTTTTTTAGTATTTCAAAAATAACTTTAGTGAGAAATTAGCTAACACCATTACTTACCCTAATTTTTTTGCTAATTTTTTAATGAATATATGATTTTTTACTATTTTCAAACTTGTGGACACATCTTGAAAAACAAAAAACTGAGCTTTTCCATAAAATATTATTTGAAAACTAATTGAAAAACATTTTTTTTAATATGTGTAGAATGGATTCTAGTTTCTAAAAATGTAATTTATTTAAAATTTTGATGAATGGTTAAAAAATAAAGTCAAAAATACCAAACATTGGTTTCTAAAAAGAATAGATACAAGTAAAGTTAACAAAAGAAATTAAAGATGAAAATAGATAATCTTAAAACATCAAGCCTCACCAATACATCCAAGAATATATCCACACATCACATGCCATATGCAAGTTACTCAAAAGAAGAATCAATACAATGAAAACCAAGCAAAAACCCCAACTAGCCAATCTCAACCACTAAACACATGTTTGTATTGGTTGGGAAAATGACTGAGAAGGGGGACATAATAGAGATATAATCTAAAAAACATACCAGAAACAAATATTGTAAGGTAACAAAGCTCAAGGTTGACAAAGGACATCAAGCAAGAGACATATTTTGTAAGGGAAATGTCCTTATAAGATAATGCATGTATAAGATAGGGAAACAATGTAACAAATAGAAGGAGATATATATACAAGGGAATGATATATGCCTAGAAAAATAATACAATGTACTAAAGGAATATATTAATATATATTGACATTTGAGAATATTTTATAGTATAAGACTAATATGATGTATGTTTTATCTAAACGACTTAATTACTAGTTTTGCATTAATAACATAAATTAATCCTTCTACTATTGTTGAGTTTGGGGTATAAATTGAACACAAAAAGAATACTTGGGTCTCGATACTCCTATCTGTAATCCCCCATTTTCTTGCTAACAATTGGTTTTATTTCCAAGATCCTAGTTAGGCGATAGAGAAGAGACCATAAATTAAAATTCAAAACTTGTGGAGTTAGATAAGAATATAAGAAGAAGTTATGGAAACTTTCTCATAAATATATAGCATAATCCACTAGGTGTCTACCCCATGAGAGGATGCTAGGAATCAAGGGGATGATGAATGAAAAAGGGGAGATCTCCAAAATGAATCCCTGAAAAGATGTAACCTATAAATAATTTTGAATTACTATAACTACCATGGGATGGATAAAAGATTAATGTAATACCAAATCATAAAACCCATGGAAAAAGAAGATAATAATAAATCTAGAGAAATTAGAGAATAAATTAAGTTGACAAGAAAAACAAACATGGAAAGCCAAAGCAAAGAGGAAAAGAGAAAAAATAAAAAAATGTTGACAGAAAAGAAAGAAACTGTAGAAGAATGGAGAATGCAGAGAAGAAAGAAGTGAGAGCACCAAAGTGGGTCTTGTCAAAAATAAGAAAGAAAAAGTAACTAAAGAAGAATGGAGAATTCCCAAAAAAATGACTGGGAATCTGAAAAAAGTAGGAGAAATCTTGGCAGATTTAAAAGGGAGTTTAGAAAACTATGGGGTATCTAGGAAGATACTGGTAGAGAGCTATGGAAGAAATAAGCCTCTAGAACTACTGCATTTTACCAAAACACCATCAACAAAACTAGATTTAACAAAAATTACAATCAAACTAGATAAGAAATTGATGGAAAACCTTAAAAATTTGGAGAAAATACTATATGATAATCAATATTATTAGGAGCAATTGGTTAATAAGAGTGTGAGGAAGGTAAGAAAAGAGGAGATAAAAGAATAAAATTAAATCATGTTTAATTTGGAAAATATTTATCAACAATAACTAAAAAAGTAATAAATAAAAACAAGAGGAAATCACCAAAGATAAAATGTCACTTTGAAGAGGCCTACACATTGGAGAAGGAACTATTCCCCATTACATATATTTAACAAGACAAATATCACTACAAGAATACCACAAGAAGGAAAATATCTACAAGATCATTTTATGGTAGATTGTAAAGGGATTTTGGGGGAAAAATTATTTGACATGATAATAAAAAGGGATGAAGGTAGAGAATATAAGTTGATGCTCATAGTAAGAAGTCCTAAGAAGAAGAAAAAAATGGTCAAATTCAACCACAAAATAAAGAAATAAGAAATTAAACACACTATGGATCCCTTAATTAAACTCCCAGTATTTAGTAAGAACACTACTAAAGCTATGGAGCACATATTTATATTAGAATACCTTTGTAAAAGAAAGGGACTTGATTTCAGATAAACTAAATTATTTGATTTTATGGGATCTTTATGAAAGGATGCTCTTGAAATCCTATCCCAACATTTGACCCTCTTAAGTTTAATCATTTAAAAGAATAAAGTTTATAAATTAGATTTAAAGTAGTACAATTATTGTTTTTCTAGTATCTTCAAATTGTTAGTGCATACATTTCAAATTATTCATCCAAGTTTAGATTTAGCTAATTTAATTTTAAAATTGGCTACTTTTGACCCCCTTATTTTCCCCCATTTCCATATACTCACCTTAACTACAGATATTTATGTTTGGTATGAAAATTATTTACTAGAAAATAAAAAATTAAATATAAAATAGTATAAATCATATTTTTTTAAAATCTTACTCTAAGGTTTATGATTATTTAAAATCTTACATCATAGTGATTTTTGTTTGAGTATCAAAAATAGCCTAAAAACTTTTTTTTAAATAAGGTGATTGAAAAGTCAAGGGACACATAAGACGTTTCAAATAAATGTCATTCTAATAATGGGCCTTGATTCAAATTTCCTTTATCTAAAAACACCTCTATTTGAAGTTCCTTTTCCATGTTTTTTTTGGATTGAAAATTAAGATATTAGTAAAAAATATATTTTCATTCAAACCTTTTTGAACTTTATTTGAGTGCGTTGACATATGAGAGGCCCTTTACCTTAAAATGAAGGACCTTCATTTTATTGTGTTCAACTATTTTAATCCCATAATACTTATTTTAGTGAAACTTCTTGCAACAGAAACACACCTTCATGCTTCCACCTAATTTTTTTTCTCAATAATTAAATTATAAAAATAATTTATAGATCTATCTCTATCTACTATTTCTAGTAATTAAATTTTGAGAAACACATATTCATACTTCCACCTAACTATTTTTTCAAAACTTTTATTAAAAAAACTCAGAGATCTATATCTCTTTACCTCTTCTAGTAATCAAATTCTTAAAATTTAAGGTATTTCATTGCTTAAAAATATGAATCTGTAAGTCTCTCATGATGAAACATATGATAATAAGCACTAATTTTATTTTAATTTTATCCATAACGAAACATATTATAATATTTCTAAAATTATGAAAAATTAAGACACTTTAGCATGACCATGAAAACATGAGAACATGATACATGATAAAGGGTAGGTAGAAGGGGTGGCTTTTGTAATAATTTCTGGAGATTTAGAATGATAGATGGGATGGGATATGTACTCTTGTGGTTGCTCCTATTTAGTTAATGAGTAATTTGTGGTAGTAGTGTAGTTTAAGGATGACAACATGTTCATTTTCTACATTTGGTTTGCTAGGTAGCAAGTTCTTTGGTTTTGAGATGGAATCTACTATAACTTACTACAAGATGTCTCATTATTTATAGAATTAGCTAAGAATTCCTCTATGAAGTAGAAGGGGGATTGGAAAATAAACTAGAAGGTCTTTAATGAGGAGATCATTACATATTTTATAGTAATCTTAAAGTGAGAAATTAAATACCCTAATCTTAGGCAAAAGGATCTAGATGGGCATCCATTTGGCAATATTTGTTCCACCATGGAGAATTTATTAGTAGAAACAAGACATACATGTTGGTATATGGATTTTTTTTATATAGTTGTCTCCTTGCTCTACCACGATTATATTAAAGATTTAGTTCACAAGGTTGAGGTGTATTTCAATTATGTGTTGGATCATGTACATGTAATGAAGAGGATTTAATTTTATTTTACAAAAGATTATGGAAGCTATTGCAAAGGATGTTAAGGTTTATCTTCCAATGGAGGAATTTCTATCTTTCTCTAAATCTAATTATTATGATGATTCTATGGAGGAGTTGGCAATCTCCCCTCCTAGTAAGGGAGTTTCTTATGAAAAAATTGCAATGAAACCAATTAGTCTTTAGTTTGAGTGAAGCATAGTATTCACAATTTATATAAGACAATACTTTTTTAGTAAAACAATCAAATAAATATGTATATTTCTAAATAACTACTTAATTTAAAATGGGAAGATGATTTGAAACTTAGTAAACCATGAAGACTTTAGAGTATTAAATAGGGATTTATAGTATTGTTTATCTTTAATTTTTATTATTGTTGTGATAAATTTTTTATATATATATATATATATATATTATGTTAGATTATTTATTTGGATGATAATGATGAGAATGAGGATGAGGATGAGGATGAGGATGAGGATGAGAATGAGAATAATGAAGATGATGATCATAAAAATGATGATGATAATTATAATAATGATGATGGCAATGATAGAAAATAAAAAAAATAATGATGGTAATGATGATACTGATGGTGGTGATGATGAATTTCAACATCAATTTTTACTATATTAATTTACATTTCATCTTCAAATTCATTACTTAGTTTACAATCTAATGTGTATGATGGGGATGAAAAGAAAGAACCATTTTACTATCAAGAACTTCAATAAAGGTTCTTCTAGGCTAAATTGGAAGTTATTGATACCCTTAGAAGAATTCAATATGTTCTATATTGGAATTTTTTTCTAGATCAAGTGTTATATATTTTGTTGTTTTTAGGTTATTTTTTAGTTGTGAGTCAACTATGTTTTTGTTAACATTTTGACTATCACATATGATTTTAGGGTCCCTTCAAAACCTTTTTTATCCCTTAATCAAAAAATGTGTTTTTTACTAACACAACATATTAGAGGTATAATTGACAGATTCATGATTGATTGTAATAATTAAATTCATATATTTATCCTTTCTATTTACTCTTAACATATGTATAATTTTATCTAAGAGAAAACCTGGCTATAGGATAGTATCTGGATTGTTACACGCATATTGATGAAATAAAATTGATGTTATTAAAATTATTATAAAATAATTTATGTATTTGACATGATAGAAAATAATCTATCAATTTTGTTTGAAAGATGTTCTTCACTATAAAAGCAGTTGTATTTACTTTTCATATTTTTAAGGTAATGTTGAATTGGAAGGAAATAGTTATCATGTTGAACTTCATTATTATAAGA